>CACVKI010145021.1:9595-23069 GCA_902732785.1 Trichogramma evanescens
CCACCCCCGCCCAAAAACTCTCCTCTACCCGTCCCGCAGCATAGCTGCTACGTGCCAGCCGAGTGAATTAACGCCGCCACCGACTATACCGAGAGCAACGAGTGACGACTGAACCGCGATTTGTACACCTACGCACACACACATGACTGGCGCCTCTGACGCAACGCAATCGTTTCGTTTCGTTTCGTTCAAATCCGAGGCTTTGTTTAAATAACGTTCTCACGACCTTTGCTTTTTCAGCTTTTCTATCCGGAATTTTTGCCTGCGCGCTTTTATTGCCGAACAAGCCCTGTACTGCACTTCGAGATATTACCACACGCCGTGATACATATATGATCGTTCTATTTCAGCTCTCGGCTCAAGATCAGGTTATTGATCGATACGTCGAGCTACCTTAGGTACCTGCTGTTGAAATCTCTTAAATTTTACATAGACTTAGAGACTTTAATGTATGCGTGCGCCACCAACGT
Source organism: Trichogramma evanescens (assembly GCA_902732785.1). Lineage (NCBI taxonomy): Eukaryota > Metazoa > Arthropoda > Insecta > Hymenoptera > Trichogrammatidae > Trichogramma > Trichogramma evanescens. Next base: position 10,066 of record CACVKI010145021.1, read on the forward strand.
GTCTGCGTAGACGTCTAATAACATAAAGTATGCGCTCTCCATTCGTGCTGATTAGTCTGATAAATATCGAACATAATATGATATTAGAAACTACCCAATATCTGCGAATGCGACAGATCGTGCGAGGATATATTTTTCCAACATCGTCATTGGAGTTGTGCTATATGCTTATAAAAGAACCTAACGCAAATGCACAAGTACGATATGGGAAAATGAACATTGTTACAGAGATGTCATGAAATAATGAAAATGAAAATTTTCCAAGCGCATCGATCAGCAGAGAGCCAGAGAAAGAGAGAGACTTTGAGCAGCAGATACGAAGCTGCAGAGGAATATGTGTGCTGGAATACGTGTGCTCGGTGCGCGCCTGCGTAAGGTATTTATCGATCGTGCCTCGTCAATGATGCATATACACCTTTCGCGTAATCATCCTAATTGGCCCGCAGAAGTAATTCGCCCGCACTATTTCTTCGTGGGCATTGAATTTCCCAACGGTCATACATGTAGATATAATTAGACATGTGTATAGTCTGCAACTCACGTGCAGCGCGCAACTTGAGAGAGACACTCACACACACTCAGACGCACAGACATACCGCACGATGCAGACTTTGTCGATAATTCATCGAGGAGGCAGGCGACTGCAGCTGTTTAGCCGATTTTTCAGGCTGCGAGCGGCAACTCGCGCGTCTGCAATTAATTCCAACGGATAGAGAACGAGCTGGGTGAGAAGCGCGAGCAGCCAAGGATCGATCGATTATTATATTCCACCAATCTCGTCTGGCACTTATTAAATCGGTGAAATTTCTGGATTATCGCGAGTGCATTTTTCCCCCCCAAACTAAACAGCGGCATGCTACGATGGACTGCTCGACAAAGTTGGCTTTGTAATGCCAACAATCATGATGTGCCTTGCACAGCTAGTAGTACGCAGCGGCTGTACGACAAGAAAATATGAGATATAGCCGAGTGGCAGCGAATGAAAATTTTACGAGCATAAATATTCGAATAGAGAGGAGTCTACGAGCTGCAGCCTCGGGAGCCGTAAAGCCGAGCAGAGGAAAAAAAGTGAATAGGTAGTGATATTGCTCGCGAGTCGCGCAATGACGAAGCGCTAGCGTATATGCACCTATAGCTGCTGTATGCGCGATCGCGCGGCGTACGCAGCAGCGCATACGCAATAATCACGCTTGGTCACGCGCTGCTAGTCCACAACTGCAACGAGTCTACTCCAGCCAACTCTCTCTCTTTCTCTCTTTCTCGCTCGCTCGCGACTGAACACTATAAAAACGCTCGTTATCCAGTCCAATCGGTCTGATGCACCGCCAATTATGATGCAACGACGATGCGCCGTACACAGCCGCATATTTTCCCAATTTCAGTCTAACCAAATTTCAACTTTGACGAACATAATTTTTACAAATTCCTTTGTGATAATCAATTTTCTCTCAGCTTACTTTAAAAGCATGGCTTATCGAATTCATTTTCGAAATGATTTAGTCAACTCAACTAATTGATAATAATGGCAAACATTTTTTCAAGTATTCAACTCGATAGTGATCTGCAATACTTTGCCTAGTTATCCTCGAGGAAATGAATCTTCAATTTTTAGTGACAGCAGTAATTTGTTCCGAGCATCTATGGTATTATTCGACAGGTCATTTTCTAAAATGATCTCAACTTGATAAAGATCAGCTGCACATCAATGCTAAGGTGAAAACAGCGCGAGATCCACCGACATCTTTGCTAAATGTCATCGCGCGCAGATATATGATGATTTGATCAATAGGCGCGATAGTCATTAGTCAAGCAATGTCGAAGTTGACCCCGGAGGCCCTGATACGGTCAATTTATCCGAGTTGCTTTCTCCGCTCAGACGCGCGCCAGCATGGATCACAATGATGTGCGCAGATATGCGCCGCGATCCTATGGCTCAATGCATGCGCCTATAATGTAACATCCTCGACTTGGTAAAATAAGCGTTCCACGTACGTATATCTCAGTAATGAGGTTAATTATGAGAGAATTCGCGCTTACAAGCATTCATAAATACTATTCACGTACTTGCCGCGCGGCTTATTAAAGGCACGATCTTTGCAATAACATTTATTGCCACCGACTTGCCAACGTATACCTACACAACCAGCAGTTCATATTTTTAGCATAAATATCAGCGGATTGTCCATTTCGAATTACAAACTTCTCATATGTTTACAGTCGTGACCTGCTTTCTTTGCGGCTTCTCGACAAGTGCTAGCCAAAAATCTATTGTTAAGCCAAGACTCGATTATTCGCTGAGTTTCTTGTGCTATCTTTTTTCTTTTCCTTATTTTTTTGCTCAACGATGCCACTGGAAAGACTCATTTGATAAGGCAAACGCAATTAGAAATATTACACTGCCTATACATGAGAAGCAAAGATGCCTCGATGCCCGGAAATTCAATCTTTTGTATTATAAGTGGTGTCGATAACAGTATCGAAATACTTTATCGATAGTTTTCACTAAGAGGGACGCCTCTAAATTAAATTACAACATAAAAAATATTTTTAAAAAGTTAAGAAATATAATTTAAAATATAATTTACTCATATAAATTACTTCGATATCCTAGAGGGCCACAAGTGATTCAGACAAATGTAGTGTAAAATTTGAATGTTCGGATGTCTTATAATCCTGGCAAGAGTTTGTAATTAATTTTGAGGCCTTAATAGTACTCTTGAAAAGTGAAAAAATTGTTTTTCAAGATTTATTGAAAATTTTATTGAAAAGGAAATTAATTATTTGAACACATATGAAAAGCCACCCCCCCCCCCTCCCCCTTAACTGCAATATTAGACTTTTTAAGAAATAGCTATTCTTTTTAATCAGAAGCATGGAAAAATTGTTTTACCGATATTAAATAATTAGTCTTTATGGCCACTTTTTTGCAAGTTTCAAACTTTTTAATATTAATAATAAATGAAATTATAAAAACAGTTCTAAATAGGGTGATAAATTTTTATGGATTTATTTGACGGACAAAAATAAAAATATTAAAAACTAATATGAAAATTGATGAATCTATTATAGGCACTCGGTTCATTACAATTCACCGAGTAAAACTTGAGTTGAAAGTAGAAACGTAGCTGTCTGATTGAATTTTCCATAAGCTGTGACTGTTGTATGAGATTAGACTGGAGTAAAAAAAGCAACGACTGAGCTATAATATCGGTCGGCTCATTGTTAGCTTTAGTTCATGTAGGTATGACCGATAATATGCTATATCATAGTGCTGGTAATTTTAGATGGTTATTACTTATTACGATCTATCTATAGCCAATAAAAGCTATAAGTAAATTCATTTTATATTCATAATTTGCACTTGTAAGAATATTCTTGTCGGAACTAGAATATATTTTCCATACTTATATAAATTCATAAAACAATCCTAGTTTGTATCTTTGTTTGTATTAAAAACACATTGGTTTCTATTTCCATAAAGACCCATTGACACGAGCGCTTTATATATTATGCGAGTATTTTGAAAATTGTGGCATGTATAAGGGAAAAATTTTATAGATTGAAAGTTTTTATAAAAAAAAATTGGATTTATAATTATTTTTAGAAGGAAGTTTATAAACTAAAAGAATTTTTATACTTCATAAGCAGTTTATAATAATATAATTAAAATAACTACAGTAGTAAGTTTGACATAAACGCCTATTATGAAAGGTTCATATGCCCTTGAATTGTATTGAACTTTTCAAAGGCGTATTAAAATATTCTAATTTCATTTTATTAGAAATAAGAAAAATTATATGGACAATTCCTACTGAAATCAAATGCCAAGAATTTTTTTTACGTAAACATGAAAAACCGACTATCACCTTTTTTCATGACATTTTGCCGAAATTCATGTTCATTGTGGAAATTTCAAATAATATAGAGCGATTTATGAAAAATTATTATGGAGTGTTTTTTTTTGGAAATTGTCATTATTTATGAATATATTTAATATAATATAAATTAGTTTTATTACAACATTTAATGAAATTAATAAAAATATGACGATAACAGGCAACAGACTGGTGGTTAAATGACATGTATCTCACGGTTCCTTTGGGGCTTCCTATCAACAGTAACCCTGGTTTAGCAGCGAAACCAAGACAGATTTCTAGTCAACAAGATGCTGCTATTTTTCTCGCACGTTACATCAATGAGCTTCTAGATTATCAAGAAATTCTCGACAGGTATGATCTCAATATGAAGGGAATAATTACTCTGTTATTTCTTCTAGAATTCAATCTTTAGTTTTAATTTTTTTAAATCATTATCAGTTTTTTCACCTTCTTTTCCTTTTTTCTTTAAACGTACTATCACAATTAAACTTGAATTATTGTGAACAATATTCATACTTTAATATATTGTTAGACGTGAACTAGAAACCGAAAAAGTTAAATCAAAAGACGGGAAAATGATGCAGCCCCTTTGCATGGAACAACACTATCAAATGTTTCGTTTATACCGAAGACCAGGAATAAAAAATGATGAACATGTACATTTGGATAGAAATAATTCTGGTAATCACATAATTGTTGCCCATCACAACACAGTAAGTTTATTAAACAATTGTTTTTAGGAATGTAGACATTGTCTTTTATCCTTGTAAAGCATCTTTCTCATAAAATATTACTATCTTTCAGTTTTACAGTGTTGCCGTAAGAGCGCCAGATAGAGATCGAATAACCATAGAGGAATTAGCGCAGCAATTTTTGAAAATTATGGAAAAACCAGCTGACGCAAAAACACTACCTGTAGGAATTCTTACAACTGCAAAAAGACCGGTATGGGGCAAGGCTCGCGAAGAGCTGATGAAGAGTAAGTCATTTCTGTTACAATTTTTTTTCATCTTGCTTCAAATTTAATCATACATTTAAAAGTTGTATCGTCATATGAATAAGCAATTAAAACATTTTATGTAAGTGTAGAAAATACTTCTCTGTTAAGCAAAATATCTCGATAAGACTTGTAATAGTCTTACCATTTTTTACTGAACACGGTTTGATTTTGTATTTCGATACGAAACAAACATTTCATAAAAATATGCTTCATGGGTCTTGTTTTCCAGAATTTTAATTTAATAAACATCAGGTTGAATTTAATTCTGCACAGCGAGGAAACGACACAGCCTCTACTTCGCCAAAATTACGTTTCCTTGTTGTTGCAGAATTTACTTAAGCCGGTGTATATAGTAAAGGTAATTTTGTTAAAATTGAATCTTCCACAATTAGCAAAAAAAAGTAAAGAAATAAAAATAAAAATTGTAGATGCATATTGTGCGAAATTAATGTATTACATTTTAATCTAGGCAAATATTATTTTTATACGCTGAAATTTTGACGGGTGATAACTGACATATCATAGTAATTTACTCAATTATAAAAAAATTCAATGTTTTTTCCAAAATTGAGGCAATACTATCCTTAAATTTGAAAATATTGTTATTTTGTAACTTTGTCTACAATTGAAAAACTTTATTTTAGATGAACGAAACTGTCACAATATAGAACTAATAGAAACCTGCCTATGTATCGTGTGTATTGATGATGATGCGCTACCAACTACCTTCAACAATTCCATTAATGAAACTGATAAGTGGCTGAACAACAGAGATTATGCAAATGTTTTACATCACATGCTTCACGGAGGCGGTTCTCAATACTTTGGTGCCAATCGCTGGTTCGATAAAACTGTTCAACTTATTCTTGGAAAGGTTAGTCTTAATAAAATCGTATTTTTTCTGAAAGTAATCATATTACATCCGAATGAAGTTTGGTGAGATGTCTGACACGTTTCCTGATATTTCTTCTCAATATTTACCACAAAGATTGTGTTCATATCGAAAAAAACAACAAAACATATAAGATATTTTGGAAATATTTCATATTAATTTGAGAAAATTTGTTTGGAATTATTCTTATACAGGTTCGGTGTTTGTTAATAATTTTTTGAATAATTTTTTTTTTGAAAATAATTTTTTTATTTGAAATATTTTTTTTTTCGAAAAAAATTTTTTAATAATTTTTTTTTTATATTTTGCCGGCTAGGTGCTACCGCACCTCTTGATAAACAAAGTCAATGAATTCCTTGGCTGATAGAGTAAAATAATTACTTATTGATTTTTCAATTAAACGTTAAAATCACTCTTTATTTCTTTCACAGTACTTTCTTGAACATATTGAAAGAAATTCAAACAATCTATGCAACAATGTAAAAAGAAATTATCTAACTATGCTATAAAGAAATATTTTTCTAATATTTCGTTCGCATTCACATGCAGTTTGAATCAATTTTTTTGAAAACGTATAAAAATTATACTTGAGGAATTTTCGAAAAAAAAAATTAATTGACTGAACTGTTAGAAAAAAATATCACTCTTACCCTTTAACATTATTGTCATAAGTGAGAGTGGGTGAATAGTCGAGAAGACACGTTGATGAGTTGTTATCGGTGTCAGGGCCTGCAGCAGTAGCAGCAGCAGTAGCAGTAGTACCGATGGTGGAGAGTTGCGTTCAAGACGAAGTGCTCACCACATTATTTGCGAAAGGCCCGGCCGGAGCGACGTCGGTGTTCCTTGCTCCAATAATGAGTTATTTAATGAATGCACAAGATACTCAAACGCTTATAGCGCTGTAGCTATAAGCTCAGCCCGTACAATAAAACATAGTTGGCTGGCTCGCAATGCACTTGCAGCTAGAGCTATATCTACATGTCGTTATGCGAAGCGAGCGAGCGCCTCTTTAACCTCGATCGGAACCGCAGCATGAATGCGATTATCAAATAGTAATTCCCGGGGCAGTGTTATTGCCCTTGGTTTTTCACATTAATCGTACAAATCTGACTGCTAATAACTGTGAATAATACTTTAACTGAATCTATTATTATTCTATAATCTAATGTTTTCTAGTTTTAAATATTTTTGTAATAATAACACATTTTCGTCGTCATAAAAACATAAATAAAATTTGTAAGAGGAATTCTAGTCATTTCGACTCTATAAATAGCTAATCTTTGTTTCAATTGCATGCAGAGAAAAGAAAAAATTTTATGATGTGAATTAATCTGAGCTATTAAAAAAAGGGAACGTAATTTACATAAAAGTGAAAAAGCTATTTACTTGTACCATAAAAATCCTATAAAAGTGAATGAAAATTGAGCAAGATAAAATATAATTTATAAATTGATGACTTTCATGAATAATAATGATTTTCAAATGATTAAAAACGATCAGTCGAAGGCTATCTACCTTTATTAATAATAATTTATACATTATTGGTCACGATGATAATTGAAAAATTATTGCGTTCATAAAGAGCAAGAAATACGAGCAAGTCACTATAATTATTAATGTTCATTCGTTCCGTAGGATGGTCTGTGGGGTCTATCTTACGAGCATTCGGGTGGTGAAGCTCCTGCCATTTTTAGCGTGTTCGAAAGGTTAACCGATCAAGTCGACGAGATGCCAGCACTCGAGCACAACATGATACCATCGCACTTACCAGACCCAGAGAAACTCGAATGGTCGCTGTCTGAACAAAGCCGTAACGATATTCATGAAGCAATGATTGCTATAGATGCGTGAGTTTGCAAACTCTCTTCCTTAATTCCTTAGAATTTTATCTTTCCGAGTGAAAATATCACTGATCGGGTTGACTGACCTGATATCTCGAACAAAATTCTTATGCCCACAAATTTTTCATTATTACTAATCGCATACATATATTCTATTCACAGTCTAGTAGAAGATCTTGACATTTGTATACTTTGGTTCACTGAATATTCAAAAGAATTCATTAAAAGCTGCAACATCAGTCCGGATGCCTACATTCAGTTGGCTTTACAACTTACCTATTTCCGGTAAGCAATTAAGAAGTCTCGAATACTTTGCTCTTTATTAAATCATTCTTAATATTTTTTTAGTTGACAAACATTGTCAATAATTGCAAAATAAAATAATTCGTTTAATTATAGCCTCCACAAACGTCTAGTGGCAACATATGAAAGCGCAGGTATCCGACGATTTCGCAAAGGACGAGTGGACGTAATTCGAGGAGCAAGTCCCGAAGCTCTGAGCTGGGTGAAGGCTATGTGTCAGGACGATCCGGAGGTACATTCATCATCATTGGGAAACTCACAAGATGAAGGCATCAAAAGAGTTCAGTTCACCCTATACAGTGTAACTGACCTAAACTCTCGATTTTATTGTCCTGTAAACTTTTATGCGTGGGTGATTCTCTGACGAATTAGAAATATTAAAAAAAATCTACTTTTTTATCTTGAGAACGAAATTTCTCGGGTGCCTCGAGGCTCTTACAAAAATACATTTAATTTTTATCGAGCTAGCTTATTTTCATCGCGCCTCACGAGTCTTCCATTTTAAATTTCTTCGCGATAAAAAATCAGTTGAATTTACTTGCTGTAAAATTAATTTAAAAATAAAGCGATAGTCCCAAGAATTAATTTTTTTGTGCTAACGCCATTTTTTGAGAATGGGAATAAACGCGCTCAATGATGCCTTTAGACTAAAAATTTATATACATCACAGATTCAGCTAATTATTAATCAAAATATTTCAAAAATTCGTACGCATTTGACACATCATTTTTGAAAAAAAGCACGAAATTTTAGTAAAACTCATTACAGTTATCTTCTCGGTTAGACCTGAAGTTTATTGTGTCGCTTGAAAGACAACTTCGTACACCTTGTATCAAGTTTCATTTGATGAGACCGGGTAAAAATTTATTGTGTGCACAATTATTGAATTTTCACACGTTTATTAATCTTTATATCACATTTCCTATGTTTAAAACACGCAATCAAAATTGTTCCTCATTTTTATCTTTCTATAAGAAAACATTTTACGATAATTATTATATGCGCCCAAATTTAAAAAAGTCTTGATCTTACCAATTAAATTATTCTCTGTTATTCAAAAGGTTCATTTTTATTAACAACTTATACGTACATTTGAGATCTAAGCTCCCATTGCAATCTCAATAATGAAATATGAGATAATGTAATACTGTCCACTGTATATTTCAGTAAAATCTGAGATTTCAATTATATAATATCGTCCAGCTACAACTCTAAATCTTTCAGAATATTCCCATTAAATTTGTTTTTGATTTGACAAAGAATCACTCATGGTAATTATAGGTGTTTGTAACAAATTAAACGCATAATTGTCAGAAAGTATATCGGAGTAAAATTTTGTAGGAATGAATTTTCTATTTATTGATAAATCCACCATTCTGATTACATTTGGAGCTGTTTAAACAGTTTTTTTTAGATTTATGACACTCTTTTTATTAACAATTTAAACGAATTAATAGACTGTTTTCCAAATCGTCTATTTTTCTATTTTTCTTTATTTCTTTTACAAGTCTTTAACTCATCATATTATTTACATTTTAGATTCAAACTGAGCACGCATACATCACTAAAAATAATTTTAAAATTCATTTTAATATTTTTAATTAGACAAATGCCAAAGCAATCATACAAATAGAAACTTTCGAATACATTTTTATTAATTTCTAAAATGCGTTTTCCAATGTTTAACTTCACTACCTTTGGCATTATTCTAACTTTAATACAATTCAACCTAGAATATAAAGGAAACTATAATTTTTCCTATAAATAAACGTATGCAAATGAAATGAAATTTTTAAATAATTTTGAGTCCATAATAAATCACTTTAATCATTCTCAAGCATAATGTAGCTAACAAATTGTCCAAATTTTGCATATTATTTAATATTTTTATTGTTATAGAAGCAACGAATAAAGGAATTATTTGACTTGGCTGTTCAACGCCAGACAAAAGAAATGACAGACAATATAATGGGTCATGGAATCGATAACCATCTAATGGGTTTGCGATATGCTGCTGTAGAAGCTGGAGAGCCCGTACCTGAAATATTTAATGATGAAGCCTACAAGATAATTCAGCACTTTTCGCTTTCAACTTCACAGGTTGGTAACGCGTTAAATATCAATTCATTCGAAAAAACTGCATATTTCTTTCTTATTGTAGATAACAACAAAAAATGATATGATCGGAGGATACGGTCCAGTCGTTCCGGATGGATACGGTTGTGGTTACAACGTGAGGAAAAATGGATTCATTTTCTCGTGCTCAGCTTTCCACAGCGATGACAAAACTAGCGCTTTAAAATTTGCCAAAACTCTTAACCAGAGCTTAATTGATATGGCTTCAATGTTAAAGTATTCCAAGCAAATAGCCCAATGAATACCCTAATATCAATAGAAATTGATGATCGTAAATAGATGAAATCTTAGAATGCCCGGTGCTTCTATTAAATATATGTGGTAAAAATATTTTATGAATTTTGGTTGAAATTAAGTGGCAAGAGCTCATAAGTATTCAAAACATTCCAATTACTCACTGAGATACGTAGTTTATGGAAGACATTTTTGTATGATTTTTAGTGGAGTATGATTCGATTTTAAGACACGCGAGGAAATGTCTGAATACAAAAAAGAAAAAAACATTTCCTCACAAATTATAGAAAAATATGTAACAAACAACAAAATTCAATGAGTAATTGAAATGTTTGAATTAAAAGAAGTGCATGAAAGAGGTGAGAAAAAATCCTAGTAAAAAAAGTAGTAAGCAATTCATTTCAAGGCCCTTAAGGCTCTTAGCAGATACTAACAATTGTTTAAATTACTTACTGTTTGAAACACATTCCTTTGAATATGATTTTGTTATTTTGTTGTTTTTGCAATCTTAAAAGTTTAAGAGTCTTAAAATAACTATTATCGCGCGTAATACTCAACAAAAGTCAATTTTTTGAAATTAAACTAGTAAAAAATGCTATTCACAGCAGGAACCAAGGAAAAAATAATAATTAAATCTTTTATAAAAATCTATCAGAAAAGTCGGTAAAAATAAATCGTTTCAGTGAAGGTTTTTTCTCAACTTCTTATTCTCACTTTTTTATTTGAAAAGACACGTGCTGGTAAACGTTGATTGTTAAATAATATGCATCATAGATATATAAACATATATAAATGTGATTACAAGAAGATAGAGTTAAAGTTGAGCTTTAATGTTGCAGAACAAATATTTTATCTTTAGAAAACCATAATTAATGGTAAGTTATGACGATTGATATAGTTTTGAATTAAACATGTACGCAAACTCTATGGATCAACTGATAAGTAAACTTGATTGATAATTATGAAATTCTACGCTAAAACTAAAAGTACAATATGTCATAAAAGTTGTGTTTAACTGGCGCTATTGAAAGTATATAAATAGAAAGTTACTAACTTGAAAGTATTAATTTTTGAATAGTATAAATAATAGGAAAAATAATAAGTTGATATTATAATAATATAATCGACAAAAAATATAAGTCCTATTAAAATGGTCCTATTAAATGTACAGTATAATAGGCTCTCTGAAATTGATATATTTAAGCTATATTACTTACGTGTTACAAAATAACATCGAAAACTATACGACCCATTTTAATTTGATTAGATATTTTGAGCACATGTATAACTAAAATGGCGTGTTCGCACAATGAAAAAAATTTGCAAATCATGCGTGGCAACTATCATGATGCATGCCGTAATTTTATAATGGATTACCCAGCAATTTCAACAAAAAGAATGCCGATTTGGCGGCAAAATAACTCAAATATATCTATCGATTAGTTATTTTCGTGTTCATGCAAACATTAATAACATGGATTAATTTGGACGCCGAATACATACTTAAAAATTAATAACGTAATATAACAGCTAATGGGAAATGAAAGTAATTTTGCTTTATGTGAAAATACTATCCTCGACTATGCCACTGTTATAAAGAAATCGAATTTCTACGAATGTTACTAAAAGAATGGAAAATCTTGAAACATCACTAATATTTATTTTTAATATTAACATTACACATATTATAAAAAGTAAGTGAGTATAAGAAAAGTACAAAATCATAGTTCTTTTAAATATTTTCAATAAACTCATGTGAAAATTAAAGTACCTGACCTACGCCAGTTCATCACAATGAAATGGCCAAATAAAATTAATTAAATGTTACTTGAAGCTATTTTGTGATTAAAAGCATATTGTCATAAGATAAAAAAAATTGAATTATGTTGATTTCTTGCAAAATTTAGAAAAAGTCTTATTTGATCAATTTAGAGAAAAATATAGTTTCAATAACTTCATTGCAAAAAAAGATAATTTAATTATGCATATGTTTTCAACTAATTTATAGAGCTTTGGTTAAAAAATGTATGAAGTGATTAAATATTTAAAAGATTCATAACTGCCGATAATTTTAACGTTATTTGTAAATTCAAGCTTATTATATTATTTTGAGTAGAATAGGTACAAATTATCGGAGTTTGAAATGAAACTTCTCTGGTTTATTTGGTGCCTATATAAATTATTTTATCCGAATAAATATTCACTCAAGACAAAAATTATTTTCTTCCTTAAAGAATATTTTAAATCAATGGAATATTTGACTATTTTTTAGTACAAGCCAAAAGTATCATATTCATATCATGAATTCGGGAATGCTCGTAATATCATTAAAAGCGTTCGTAAAAATTAACGAAAATAATCTTAGTATATATGCGAATGAAAGTAATACAATTTAGTTGATAACTGAAAAATTTTGTTGGATGTTATAAAAATATAGAAGTATTTATGTAAAAATGTTGGTGAATAAAAATAAATTTAACAATGTATTCATTTTTCGTCATTATTACACTTTATATCATTATTTATGTATAATTCTAGGTAATTATATGAGCAATTCCAAATGAAACGCATTTTTGGAGGTAGAATCGTGGCAAATTGCTTCCTCATAGAGGAAGCTTTGTGACGGGCTGAATTTCAGCATTCGTAAATAAGCATCGTAGGGTAAATTCGATGATATATCCTTAAACTACATCGAATTTCTGACACATGTTGGTATGTAT
>CACVKI010145023.1:0-11431 GCA_902732785.1 Trichogramma evanescens
ACTCGATTTTTAGTATTTTAATGATTTTTTTATAAAATCTCAATATCCCAATAGGCCCCACCATGAATCATCACCAAATTATAAGGAAAAATAGTATTTGAGTAGCAAAGTCGAGTGGTATGTCTATTTTTGATGTGCGTGCTTTGTAAAAAAATGTTATATACGATATAAACATGGAATTTGCCCGCGCCCATTGTTGATTTTTAGTGCATTTTAATCGAATTTTGCGATGCACATCAACAGTTTTACTTTAAATGGCGCAATTTATGTTGCCCATTTTAGTTTTCGACATTTTGGAAAAGATAACGCTATGTGGTTTTTTTTAAATGTCAAAAAATCAAAATTTTAACCAAATTTAGGAGCAAATATTGGCCTAAAATTATGGTTCATCAGCTTCAGATTTAACATGTACTTTTTCAAATCCTCGATGGCCCTCGCCCAAATTTGATGGGCACTATTTTTTTCAGGTTTCTGAATCACTTTTAAGTCCCCAAAAAAAATTTTACGAGTGTGCTTTGAAGTAAAAAATTTTTTTTTTTTAATGGCAAAATATTAAAATTTCATGAGATTTACTCATATATGTTCTTTAAAAAAAAAAAAAATTATGGGATTTCAGATTATTCCGAATTTAATATTAGTGTACTCATGATACACGTAAAAATTTAAAAATTCATCTTGACGATGACATTCGTGCCAAAACATCGCGACTTCCCGGAGAAAGTCATCGTCCAGTCCGGATTCCGACCTATAGTGCGTCAAACGAGCCACTATAGGGGTGATTTCAGTACAGTAACATCGCAACTTCCCGATCAAAGTCATCGCTGAGTTCTGATTTTGACCCAATGCGTGAGCGGGCTACCCAGGACGATATTTGAGCGAAAACATCACGACTTTTCGAAGAATGTCATCGTCGAGTTCGTATTCCGATCTAGTGCGTCGAGCGAGCCGCCCGGAATAATAGTCTTGCGGTAACATCGCAACTTCGCGGAGAAAGTCATTGCCGAGCCCGGATTTCGATCTAGTGTGTCAAGCGCGTTACGCGGGGTGATACTTCCGCGGCAAAATCGCGGCTTCCTGGAGAAAGTCGTCGTCGATTCCGGATAACAACCTGATGCTCCGAGCGGCCATTCTAGGGTAATAGTTTCGCGTGAAAACCGTAATTTCGTGAAGTAAGTCATCTTCAAGTTTCAAGATCGACCTGGTGCCCTGACCGTGCTACCCAGGATGATTGCGAGTATCTTGACAAAAATGTACATTGTTCAAAACACATACATTTAGTATTATTACGTAGATACATTTAGCCTTATTAACCAATCCAATCGATGATATGAAGTTGGTCGTGAGACTGCGTGAGATCGCGTGCGACCGCGTTTTGCGTGAGACCGTTTTTCCGTCGGGGATTTTTTCTTTTATCACTCGTATTTAGTTAATTCTGCGTTTTTTTGGAGACTATGAATACACTATTTTGTGTCATTTTTTACGAGGAATCTATTTACAGAATCAGAATTATCGTATCTTTTATAGATTTCAAATAATAACGTTAGTTTATTTTCGAGGGTCCCCAAATCGCGATTCTCGTTTACATGAGGAGCGTGGAGTAACGCTGCTCTCGTCTACCACACTTGCCATTCGGAGCGCGACGCGCGCTCCTCGATTAGATTAAATTGCTTTTATATATTAGATTAAATTGATTCATAAAATCATAAAATTAAGTTGAAAATATTAATATATCTTTTAACCACGACTTTATTTTTTTCAGGAACGTTCGTAATTAGCAAATTACTCATGACACCTTACAAGAAACTTTTTCACGGTTTGTGAAAATGATCGATCAGTTTTGTTTAAAATTCACAGAACAATTACTTTTTACAAGAATATTATAGAAAAGCCAAATTATTGCATTCTAATGAAATGTTAATCAGTTAACTGATGAAAATATATTTTATCCATCTGGGATTCGTCTATCATGAAAACCCAAATCATTATTATTTTTGTACAGTTTGTGTATTCAACGCTTTTTATACATCTTCATGCAGAGCAAGGTTTGTACCTTTTTTTCATTATGACCCAAATATTTATATGTGTAATATAATAAGTCAACCTGACGCTTCGATTGAGTAAAAAACAAAAATGATTCAAATGATATTTATAATTTTTCTTGAACCGCGTTGGACAACTTTTAAATACATTTAGTTTTAATAAAAAAAAAACTCATATCAAAGTAAAAAATAATGGTATGAAAAATAGTAATTTTGCACCTAGGGAGTGAAAAACTGTAAACATCATGTGCTATGAGACTTTCTTTTTTCGCTACATGGGTGCAAATACAATTTTTTGTGAATCCCCGGCCTAAAGTAACATTTTCATTTCGCGCAACAGGAGTAAAATCTTACTTTAGGTTGGGGTGGCACAAAAAAGATTTTTTATACATTTTATATAGTCTTACTGAATTTGTTTTATCAAAAATTAAAAAAGTTATATAAAAATTATATTACATCTTCTATGATTGAAATAGTTTAGGAAATGAAGTCGTATCAAGGCCTAAAATGTCTTAAAAATGTTTCTATTCATATATATCATTCAGGGTTTTGTAACGGTTCGAGTATCGGGGCGCTTGATGTGATGAGCCGAGTATATTGCTTCCTCATCGAGGAAGCTCTGTGATTACAAGGAGTGAAGGATGATGTAGTGAAGTCAAAATTCAAAAATGAAATACGAATTTTCCCTTTAATAACCAAACCCTTTCTTTAATATAATTTTTTATGAGGAAGCTCTTTGCCAATAAATTGGCAGCGGTTTCTTATCTTTCATTTGGAAGGTAAGTCCGGAGCCGCTCAGCTGACCGACTTTGTGTAAGGCGTGGAGATGTCACGAGTTTTGCGATCGGGTTAATTAAGTAATAATCAACAGCTCCTAAAATTTTAATTGAATTTATTTCAATAGCAAACGCCGATAAATATGTTTCACATCAAAAACTGTAGATGGGAATGATACACGGTAATTGATTCTCTGTAATGTTCCGCGAGATACAACGGTGTGAAACAGAGAAGAAAAATAGACAATGGTGAGGTACTGCAGGAAAGGCATCACGGAAATATCGGCGAGAGTTTCGCAATCCAACATTAGACGGCGAAGAAGATCGTCGTAGATATTCGCTCAGATTGCTCTAGAGACCTCGGCACCTATTTCTGTTGCTAATTGTCCAGTTCACACCCAAACAAGAGTTATGTGAATCAAAGTAATCACTTGACTTTGGATAATGCGTAACATGCGTATTAACTTTCACTCAGTACAATCGAAACGAATCGGGTGTCTCGTCGTGACTCGCGTGCTTTCTTCTCTATTTTTCTCGCTCCGCTCGCGAGTGTTGCTGGGTAAACCCGTGTTGAACTGTCTCCTTAACACATATACACTGTATATTATACAGTTCACTTACAGCAGATATATTTATAAGACAGACACAATATAACAAGCTTTTTAGCAATAAAACCAAATTGAGTTGCTGTAAATAACGAAAATTTTATTTTACAATCAATAATTAATGAGAATATAACATTTACACTATGTACAACGTTTTACCTGTAAATGACGAAACGACAATTTAAGTCTATTGCCAGATGTTTACCGTTCGCTTACACATTCGCTACTAATCTGCTTTAATGACGTATCTTATAATTTACTATTTTTATTTTCTAATTCTACCTTAACTTATATTTAAACATACGAACGATACAAAGCACTATACAGGGTGTCACAAAAGTATGGAAATCCCCCAAAAGCGGGCTAAATATGCGGAGAAAAAAATCAAAAACCTCGTATCCGACGTATTTTTTGATGGGGAATCCAATGGTGACCTTGGATTGGACCTTGAAGATAACCTAAAAGCTACAGTGACCCTAAAATCGACTTTGTAAATGGAAACCCCTATTTTTTATTGCAAATTTGAAAAGAGCGGAAAATTTTACGTTGAAACATGTATTTCGTTTTTTTTTCAAGGTCATTTTAAGGGCGCTATAGGCTAAAATAAAACTCAGACTTGACCTAAAATTAAGCTCAAGTAAGAACTTCATTTTCTTACTGTAGCGCCCCCAAAATAACCTTAAAAAAAAAAAAAACAAAATACATGGTCGAGCGTAAAATTTTTCGCTCTTTTCAAATCTGAAATAAAAAATTGGGGTTACCATGTAAAATCTCGATTCTGATTTGCTGCAGTTTTTAGGTTATGTTCTAGGTCAAATCTAAAGTCACCATTGAAAAGAGCGAGAAATTTTACGTTCGACTATGTATTTTGTATTTTTTTAGGTCATTTTGGAGGCGGTACAGTTAGAAAAAAAGCCCTTACTCGAACTTAATTTTAGGTCTAGTCTGAGTTTTATTTGAGCCTATAGCGCCCTTAAAATGACCTTGAAAAAAAATCAAAATACATGTTTCAACGTAAAATTTTCCGCTCTTTTTAAATTTGCAATAAAAAATAGGTGCATTTGAAAAATCGATTTTTGGGTCGCTGTAGCTTTGAGGTTATGTTCAAAGTCAAATCCAAGGTCACCGTTGGACTCCCCATCAAAAAATACGTCGGATATGAGGTTTTTGATTTTTTTTCTCCGCATATTTAGCCCACTTTTAGACGGTTTCCATACTTTTGTGACACCCTGTATACTACTAAAGGAAGTATACTTTCTTTATATATTTTTACATAGATTTTTGAGTATGGAGACAAAATGTATCCATGAAAACTTTACACTGGAAACGGAATATCATGCTTATTAGCAGTTTTTTTACTTATTGGTGAATTTGGTGGGAAGAGTTCCCGGGGAAATTGGAAATGGGAATCTACCCCGAAAATTAGTATGGTATTTGAGTATATAAAAATAGACTTTAATTGAAATTTTAATCCTGTAGGGGACCTAGGGCCCGAAATTGGCCCTCTGAAAGGTCTAAAATTTGCTGTTTTTACGTAATTTTGCATATTTTTCAAATCATCGTAGCTTAGTCCCCAGAGCATATTTTTTAACTCGGAGGGTCGCATTCTTTAAAAAAAGTAGGTGTAGCTCCATAACCGCACCCCCCTCTTATGGGGAGGCATTGAAAAGATTTGAAAAATTGCAAAATTGTCCTTCTTTTATATTTTCTTTATACGTAGAAGAAGATTGGATTAAGTTAAGTTGACTGTTGGAATATCTCATTTGAAAGTTATTTTTTTCACCTTCAAATCGACGGGCTCAGAGCTTAGATCGGTTAAAAAACGACGGAGATACAGCCGTTGAAAGATATCTTTATTACAAAAAGTACCGTTTTTTCAAGATTTAGATAGGCTGGAACTTCGGTCTAGTAGAATGAATCTTCGCCAAATATTATGTGAAAGTATGTTGATTATATAGAAATAAAAAGAAGAATAATTATTATTTTCTATTTTGACAGTTCAACAAAAGTGACTGTGCTTGCAGGAAAACGATCAGGAACATGAATAGGAGCGTGAACAGGATCGGGAACATAAACTGGAACCGGATCACCAGTGTATTTACTGATATGAGAAATAAAAGCAGTAGGTTTTACACGGTTAATAGAAACTTTGACTGATGAATTATTAATGTCAAGTGTGACAAATTTATCACCTCGCGTAATAATCTTATGAGGCCCAGTGCAAGGAGGCTGTAGAGCTTTTAGAATCCTATAATCTTTTAGGAAAGCATGAGAACAATCCTCCAGTTCTTTGAAAACAGATTTACTAGGATTGCTATGTCTCGATGCAGGAACTGGATTATTTCGGACATATATTTTCAAAATTTTCTAGAAATTCTTGTTATTGTATGATCTGTCATTATTGATATCTGAGACGAAAAATGCTGAAGGAAGTCGAAGAGACTCGCCGTAAACTAGTCCCGCTATTGTTGCGCTTCAAAAGAATATCTTCTTTTGAAGGAAGAACGAATTCCCAACAAAATGAAAGGCTAGAAGTTCCCAGTCCACCTCATCATGGTGTTACAATTGTTCTACGTAAATACTGCTGAGAAAAGAGTGCTAAATGGAAAGATCCTGGATTCAACACAAAAGATATTTTTATTTTTATCGGGCTAAAATCTACAAGTCTAGCTGACTGCAAAGTTTTAGTACTTTGACTTTTTCAAGTCTTGAATACTTGTTCAAAAAATATTACTCTAGTCCAATTGGTATACAATGTGTGGGGGTTTTCCTTAATAAGTGTGTCTCGTCTGTTTATGTAAACTGCCGGAAATTCTCTTACAAAGATATTTTCTTTGATTCTGTAAATTTTTCCATCGTTTTTAAATTCGTTTCCAATAATGATGCCTAAAGAGAAAATCCACTCACTACCAATTATCAATATACTATTGTCGTTTAGTGCAAACATCACTTGAGTTTTTAATTTTTTTTCCCATTCAATTTTCACATCAATCGAGCCATGAGGGTGCTTATCATTGTCAATGTAGCCGCAGAATTTTGTACAGGTAGTCCCCGTTTTTCATGGCTTCGTTATTCACGATTACCCTTGTTTACTACTTTTACACGCATTCCCGGTTAATGACGATATTTACACGCTTCAATTATAAACAGTCATCTGATCTACTACAGAAATCCTTCCGTATTCTCGGTTCGGGAATGATAAAATGACGTGAATACAAAAATCCTCGAATAAAGAGGAACGCGTTTCAAAATATATTTAAGCCGTAATTTCTAGCAAGCATGGCTATGTTTTCAAGTGAAAAAGTGTAAAAGATCTATAATTTTTATTTTCTGAGTTAAATCTATAACATTATTTATTTTTTCACGTAAATTTGATTTGGGGTTATACTAATATGACTTTTTACAACATTTGACTTGGGATAAATTATACTAAAATAATAACTATTAAATCAATATTACTTAAAAACTGCAAACAAACAACGTGAATACAGAATCAGGGTATTTTTCACAAACCGCGAATAATTATAATGGCGTATACAAAATACAGCAAATGTAGAGAGATACTTGTAATTTTTAGTCGTTCACAAGCTTTCGATATAGTTGTCTATATTTTTTTGCAAAAAGAACAATGATTCTGTTGAGGATAAGAATCGAGTGGTGTGGTAAATCACTTAACACTTGCTTTTTGAGTATGAAAACGATTATTACTTTGGTCATACGTCGATAACATAGATGTTGCAGTGACCGCTGCTCCGCCGGTAATGCTGCGCGACGCGAGCTGTGCCAGCTTTTATAGCAAAGTTTTCTCTCTAAAATGTCTGCGCATCAGCGCAGGTGATATGCGTAGACGCTCAGCGCGTAATTTTCAAATTCAAATTTTAACTGGCAACTTAAATGGCAACTGGGTTGCCGATAGTAGTTTGAGCTTATTAAGACTAACTAATCAATTAACCAAATTCAAGATTATTGATTAATTATGATTAAATAATATTAAATTATAGTAAATCAGGGCGGGTTCACTCAATCAAATTTTGTTCGACCGAACTTATTTATCAAATCAATATTGCATAATGTAACTTCACGTAAAAGTGATTTGGTCAATTCATCTAAACCTTGATTGAAAAATTCCAACAACGAAAAAGTGTTCATATATGTCGAAAAATCTATAAAGTTTTTTCAAAACTTCCCAGATGAAAATGGTGTGCTAGATCTTACTCCAGATCTGATATAAGTTCCGTTGAACGCACATCAGATCTTATGCCAGATCTTATATCAGAATTTGCATACGATAATCGATATCAGAACTTATATCAGATCTGATATCAGAACTTACATCAGATCTGAAGTAACTGTGACGCCTTTCATTATTTTGTGATGTGCGAGGTTTTGGGCCCTAGCCCAGGCTCGGCCTGCAGTCCTATTATTTCTTCACTGAGGCTCCGGGTAGCCTATCCTTGAGTCTTACCTCAGAAGGGGTCGAGCCGCCACCAAGTGCGCTGCGAGCTTCGGCAGTCCAAGCTGAAAAATAAGTGAGAGATGGTCGCGAAAAGACTACGCAAAATGTACTTTTGCACACAAATACTCGTTTCTTTATTCAACTACAACTTTCCACTATCATTCATACAATCAATACTTCCTTCGCGCTTCATTCCGTTTTTTCATAGCATTTTTTATCGTTACCATCATCTCGTGCACCGGAAGTAATCGATAATACTCGAGTCCAAGGGGAAAACGCGCGGGTTACAACGCTAGCCCGACGCGAGTCCCAATCAAGTGCCGCGTAATTGCACTGCGCGCAATCGGCCCGTTTCCCCGAAGTACGGTCGACGCCTTTGCTCTGCTCACACTAGCAGACGCGCGATTTCGTCACACACGACCAAGACGATACGCGCTATCTCGCTTGCTCTCGCATGAGCGTCCAAGGCAGAAGTACCGCTTCGCAAAAATGGCCACGCACAGGCCTGAAACGCGACACGTGGACTCGAACCACGGATGCTCGAATTGTCCAAGGTACTCGCTACAATAATTACTCCAATCTCCACCACTAATCATACAACAATTCTACTACGAAATACTTCCTACGTTCACCCATACGTTCACACTACAATCTCACACATACACCCGCGCGCGACCGACCAAGTTTAATACAACCTACGACCTTATTCTCTTCGCTCCTATGCCTTGGACTTCGTTCTCGATGTTGCCTCCCGCTGTTCCCCAGCTGCTTCGTCCTCGCGGCCTGTGTCCAGTCCAAGCTCGTAGTTGTTCGCCTCGGAGATGCCTCGGACAATCCGTTCGGAGGTCGCTGTACAGCGTATTCGCTCGGCTCGCTTCCTTCCGAGCACTCGCGAATCGCCTCGTCACTTCACGACTCCGCTCTTGACACTCTGCACTCCAAGGCTGCCACACAGCTTCGTCGCGAACACAGCACCACGACTTCCCGCTGCACACACAGCTTCCACCGCTACTCAACTTCTGCTGACACACAGCTTCTCCACGAACCACGATTAACCGCTGCCACACAGCTTTCACACAAATAACTTGTGCTCAACCAACAATTCAACCTCGGCTGCCACACAACTTCTCCACGATCAACCACCCAACGAACGTCCAAGGCCAACACTCTGCCTCTCTCACTCGCGACTTTCCACTCTCTCCACGACACGTCCTAACTCCCTCGTGGTCTGATTGCCAATCTCCTCTCTGCGTGTGCACTGTCGCACAGATCCACTACGCATCGAGCACGAGGCGCTCGATTCGCACAGATCGATCCGCTCTCCAGTACACATAGTCTGAGTAACACGTCCGAGGTTAACTTGGTTCTTCCTTTGCCCTGAACCTCGAACGCGCTCTCGGGTGATATTCAATTTCCCTACTTTATCATACCTCTCGGTCGCGCATCATCCTCACGCATTCACACATTACCTATTAGCGTAATTTCGCGAGTTACCGCTCAGTGACATCGTCACAATTTAAACAATAAATTTATTAATAATTAAGATTCAATAACAAATCTTAAACAATAAAAGTTATCGAATTAATATAAATTAACTTTATCAAAACCCAAACATTAAAGGAGTTATTCTTAAAGATATTAAAAATATGATTATTAAAATACATCTAAATTTAATATTAAATTTTGATTATTAATAAATTTATTGTTTAAACAATTAGGAGCGATACAGTCGTTTCAGATCTGACGTAAGTTCTAAAGACGAATATCGTATGCAAATTCTGATATAAGATCTAGCATAAGATCTGATGTGCTTTCACCAGAACTTATATCAGATCTGATATCAAATCTGCAGTCAGATCTAACATACAATTTTCACCTGGGTTTTTTCAGTCAGAGCTCCGGCTTCTAAGAACTATTTTTGTTGAAAAAAGAGTTTTTTGGCTCTAAACGGTAGCACCCCCTTTGCATCGCACTAAAAAAAATTATTGTCATAAAAATAAAATTATTTTTTGCTACCGAAAGTGTGTTACTGAAGCCAAAAAAAATCGGAAAACTTTGTTGTGTGTTTTTTCAGGGAGGAAAGGGACCTTAAACCAGCAATTTAAAAAAATTTATTAAAAATTGAGAAGAAAAATTTTTTTGGACTCTACAGAGAAAACTCTGTTTTTTTCACTCTTTTTTCAAAGTTTTTCACTCTGGAATATGAAAATTGAGGTCCCAGTTCCCATAGAACCCTCCTTGATGAAGCAAGCCCACAGTCATGAGAGGTACACCTGTGCCGTAGGATCCAGCTAGAACCGATAATTCAATCATGGTCATTGGGGTGTCATTTTGTTCAGTAGATGTTTGGTTACAAATGCAAGCACTTTCAGATATTTTAATTAATTATAGGGTAAACTGCCCAGTTAATGACCGGTTTGTTATTTTTGACAGATCTAAGGTTCCATACGATTGAATAAACAAAATTTTGATTATAGAAACGTATTAGTATACTCCTAAGATGTCTACCATTGCGTAAAAAATTTAAAAAAGAAAAATTATTATCATAAAACATGTAAAATTCAATAAAATCTAAACTTCATCGAATTACCCTGATAATGACCGTTTTCTACTAGTTATTGACCACCAGCAAACCAATTAATGACCGCCTATCAAAGAATGAGGGTATTAAAAGAAAAATGCAATTAGTGATAGGTTTCACATCGTAGAATTGAGTTCTTTCTAGATTAAATGAATATAATCATATATTCATGCTTTATAAAATATTTTATTGTCAAAACAATTACTTAATATAATATAGGTAATATTATAAAATCAAAACAATGACTTAACATGTTTAAACATGGCTTTTGGTAACATATTTTAAAATAGGTTTTTTCATAAGGAAGATGCTCTATACCTAATGACTCAGCTTTCATTTTTATTAACATCGCTATTTTATCTTTTTTTTCTTGTTCTTTTACTTCTTTTTCCCTTTTTTTTTTAAACGTAGTTCTCGTTCTTGCTTCTTATCCTCCCCTTCTTGTAATTTAATTATTTTTCTAACTTCTCTTTCAAATTTTTTAATCTCTTTTCTAATCTATTTTCCACTCCTTGGATGAAATAGCATAAATAGGATTTGTTTTTTTCCTGGTAACTTTTGTATTGACAAGCTTTGGAAAGTGCAGCTTTTTTTCCCAAAGTTCATCAATTGAAACTTTATCTGTAAAAATTACAAACAAAACATTTGAAAAATGATGTATTTCCATTATGTATACCTATTAATAAAAATTACACATACTATTAGAACTAGTAAGATCATTTAAGTTTGGAACTGGTTCAAGCAAAGTCAACGTTTTTGTTTCATATTCTTGTTCGTCAGTATCTTTTTGGCTATGTCTTGGAATCACTGAGAGCGAAGACAAAGTTGAATGTGATGCATACTGATCAGCGATCAGAGTTGCATTTGGGTAGAGTCAGTATAATATTATTTTCTTTTCCACACAGAAATCATGCAGAGCTAGACTCATATGGGAGCTATGCCCATCAAAAAATAATAACACTGGAAATTGTATA
>CACVKI010145025.1:0-10733 GCA_902732785.1 Trichogramma evanescens
AATTGAAGCAAACAAATATTTTTTAAAATCAATTAATATTTTATTGTATTCAAATAAACAACTTTTCGTTATAAGCTTTTATATTTTTGCATCAACTATATATTTGTTAGCCATGAATATACATATTTCTGTATCAACTATATATTTGTTAGCCATGAATATACATATTTTTGCATCAACTATATATTTGTTAGCCATGAATATACATATTTTTGCATCAACTATATATTTGTTAGACGTGAATATACATATTTTTGATATTAGCAAATATATAGTTAAATTAAAAATTTCATTGTTAAATGCAACAAAATATTTAGTTCGTTTTAATTAATAATTGCTTCAAATTAACTAAATATTTATTAAAGTTTAATAAACGTAGTTTTTCCATTTAAACAAATCATTTGTTTGCGACTATACAAACACATTATTTGTTTAAATCAAACAAAATTTGTTTGGATATAACTTATATTTTTCTCGGTGTAGGTCGAAAAAATAGATCGAAATAGAGGAGGAAAAATCAGTAGTATAAGTCAATGATCCGATCACCCGGGCATTGTTTATTCGGCTGGAATACGGATTTGACTAAAAATAAAGGTATGATGAGTATTACAATTAATTGAGTTCGCATTATAAAATAGCAACACTTCGTAGTTGCTTAGGGCTAATGGGAAGGAAAAGTTGAAATCCCTCGCTTGAAACTCGCTGCAATTGTATTTATGCTATAAAAGCCCAGTCAGCATATACCTCTTTTTTAGCCATGAACATAATTAACCAAATCATCCTTCTCCGTTATGTGCCCTTTTTTTAGAACCCACTCTCAAGTTTGATAATAAAAATTCTTTATTTTTTGTTGGTATATTTGGACCTATTTTTGGCTTGAAGTCCTATTAATAATCTTGGCTAAGAAAGCCTGAGTTTACGAGCATCTTTTAAATACTTTAGACCTGAAACGCTTATGAAATCGTCAAATTTTCCAAAATAATATTAAACCCGAATAATATTAAATTATCGACAATTTAATATTGAATACAAATATTTTTAAATTTAAATTTTAACTTGAATTTTAATTTCAGAGGTTTGATACCAAAGGCTCAATGAAAAAATATTATTTGAACAAATTCAACTTATTATCCATGTTTTTCAATTCTAAAATTTTGAATTCCATTAATTGACCTTGATATTTATTAATATTCTGATAAAAAGTTACAGTGTGAGACACTATTTACTTTTTACTCTTATGCAAAGTAGAGGTTGAATGTTAAAATTGCCAATAAATTTAGTTTAAAAACAACTTTTATCGAAAATCAAACTTGTATTTTTAATAACTGCATATTGATTCAACACAGAACTATATGTAGTTGAAGATGCTCGTATTTTGCATCATCAATTCGAGAACGACAATTAATTTTTCCAGCCAGTGAAGCGGTATTTTTTACACTAGTAATATTCCATTTTTCAGCAGTACTTTTTTAGAGAGAGGTTCCACTTCAATAATAATGAATTTAACGAACTCCCGCAATTTCACACTGACGATTTTTTTTTCATCATGCCATTCTCAAGCACTCGAAGAATGTTTATGTACAGTACGCAAGGCCTGTGTGGGTAATTAACGAGAAGGTAAAAAAAGCACGACGGAACATGTCGACGAGAGAGAGAGAAAGAGAGAGAGATCGTTTCTGCTTACACGTATGCGTGTGCATGGGTATATATGTGTAGGGCTCCTAATTAACAAAAAAGAAGCAAGGACCGCAGACTAAAAAGAGCCTTGAAGTTTCGTTTCGCTCCCGCGCACATCATTTTGGCTATACGACATATTATATGTGTGTGTGTATGTGTACACACGGCTGCGCGCATGCACCACATCCGTCTATGTACGATGACGAGACGCTGCATAAAACTTTATGCGATTCGTGTGCTCTCCTTACGGAGTACTTTTTCCTTTAATGCATCTGATGGACTTTGGCAAATGAAGCTGTTGTGCAAAAGGATTTTTATGGCCTAGATATCTATTGAAAAATGAAGGGTACATTAATATTGCAAGGAAGCATTTTCAAGCCAATTAAATAAAATTAAAGTATACACGGAGGTCCTGACACTTGAATGAGCTTTTTTTGCGCGTGCCATTCCACGCGGCGAAAGTATACATATTTTCTGTCGCTCTGCGCAGCGCGATATAATAGCTCAGAAAAAACAGACGAATTTTTCATGCGTCCATACTCATATATGGGATATTTAATGATATTGATTTGACCGACGTGCATAAAAAGCTGGCTTCTGATCGGCAAACAAGGTGCCAAAAATCGATGTCCAACCAGTAAAGTTCCCATATTTCGCTTTTCTGCATTGATCATTATTCGCACGTGCTTGATTTAAATTTTTTTTCTTTGCAAAAATGCTTATATTTGCATGTGCAAGCGAATCATGTAGCGTTCACCTTTCTTAAAAAGATATTGCAGTCGGACAATCGCGTGAGGTAAAAGGAAGTCGAGAGAAAGGGTCAGGTGGATATTTACAAACTTAGCGATCGGGTACTTGGTTCATTTTTTTTTTGTTTTGGTAACGTGAATTGTCTGTATGGAAATATTGAGCTCAAGTGTATATGCTTATCTGATGATTCAAAGGTTAAGAGTAAAAGTCTCGGGGCTTATTGTGTACGCCTTTATAATAAATGAATGATAACTATACAACAAAGTGAAAGTAATTCTCAATGATGAAGCGCAGATTCGGTAATAATTTGAATTCTCAATAATAAAGACGTCGGCCGACGATAGGTGTAGTCTCGGACAATGAAAAAAACAATTCTCGCGCCCAGCGAGCAATGAATTGTCCATTAACGCAATTGAATGCAGCATCTCGGGCGCGATTTACATCAGACAATCGTAAATTTTTAATGTAACGCTCAAAATCCAATGATGTCGTCCGAAAACGAGAAACTTACTCGTTTCGGGTAATTACATCGGCGACTGTCGGCCTTTTTTTTCTCTCACTCCTTAACCTCTCGAGTGAGGCCGAAACAGGTCGTCATCATCGAGTTGTCTTTTTAAATACACCGCGCTTGCAAGGTTTTTTTTAAAAGCCCAATCCAGAAGAGAGAGAGAGAAAAAAAGGACGGCGACTTTTCGGACGTTATCAAAATGTCACATCTGCCGGGCGTCGCGCGGTCACACCTCCTCCCTTTCAAATATGATTTATATTTATGCGTATTATTTTATGAATGCGCCGCGCCACGTACATGTACCTGTTCCCCGCGAGCTGTGTATGAGATAATAATAACGTGTGCCAACCATTTTTCGATAAGCCATGAGAAACAAACGTTTCTTGTTTTTTTTCCTCGGCAGACGTCAAGAGGTTTATCGTCTTTATCGTGTAGAGACGAGAGCGGCCGAGCATGTGATTCTGCGCGAGGATTGCGTGTTGACAAATTTGCTCGGGTTCTCATGCCGTAATTACGAGGTTACAGCAGAAATGAACACATTTTTTATGTTTGCCTCTCTCGGTAGATACGGGCGGCTCCCCGAATGGAAATCGTTATTATATATGGAGATTATTTTTCAGAAGCGCAGAAAAGCAATCAATCCTTTTGTGCGCTCCCTTAGTGGATACGATAGCTTATTGTACCGAAAAACGATAACGTTAAGCGGTAAGTTTTCTGCCGCGAACACACCTGCAGAAAAGTACGTCGAGGGCCGCGAGTGTCGCAATCGCGGATTATACCATATTTTTGCTAATGACTTTCGAAAGTGACGAAAAATGAGCGCCCTCACGGATCGATCTGCACGTCGCGCAGGCGATACAACGGTAATTAGGTCCGGGCTTGCGCGCGCAACTTTAATGAGCGAATAAATAATGGATTTGACCGTCGCTCGGGCTCGATGATAATTGACTTTTGCAATCGTATCGAGTTCACGGAAAAATTATTATTTATGACACGTTTTCGAGGATATCGTGGACTGTGTGAGAAACATTTCACATAATCCGCGCAGAGCTATTAACACCGAATCATAAGAAAATTCTCGTATTCGTCTTCGGGGAAAATCGAAACGATCCTAACAAAGCATCGGCGGCTGCTCCTCGCCTCTGGCTGCGCGTCCGTCCGTAATAACCGTGTGTACACATGCGAGCTGCGGGGAGAGATGTCAAGTTCGGGCGGCGAACCTTGAACCCGCTCGCACTCGTAGGAGAGGCGTCAAGTCGTTTGAAAAGGCAACGCTCCGCAAGTGGCCCGAGCGACGCCACCGCCTCGCGACGTGCAAAGTTCGGCCGTCGCGCCAGCTCTGATCGATAAACCTACTACAGCTTCACGAGCTAGTAGTGTAATATACCTAGCGCCCTTCCATGAGATACGCTTACACACACACACACACACACACACACACACACACACACACACACACACACACACACACGAGGGCGATATATCGACTCGTCTCGTTTTTTTTCTTTTGTCATTCGTCGCGGTATCGGTGCAGTGTTTTCGCCATTAATTACATTATCTACTCGAATTAATCCCCAGAATTACGCGAGCTTTGACGCATGAATAAAAAAAAATGAAAACGAGGAAAAAACAGCGCGTTCCTTGCGAGATAAAAATTAATTTTCTCTTTTGCAGCAGGACGCAACGAGAAAAAAATTAGTCCCTGCATGCTCGTTTAAATCCTTATCTAGGTCGTGTAATTTGGAGGAAAAAATTTCGGGGCTCGCACAGTGCGAAAATAATTCAGAGGCATGTGGCGCGAAACACGTTGTGTCGAGTTTTTTACGCACGTATTATATATGTGCCGTGCAGTTATATTCGGGTCAAAAGTGTCTATTGAAAAGCGAGCTATTTATTTGTCCATTAGTTGACACAATGCGACGATCGAGATCTGCAGTGAAGAAAAAGGTGCACCGGTGAGCGTAAAAACTAAAAATAGACGCGTATTAAAAAAATAATAAAACGATTTATTACACTATATTAAAAGCATCGTAAGCTACGACTCATCTCTTTTTCTCTCCCTCTCGGCTCCCACTTTGAATTTCTGGAGACGAGCGCGAGCTCCGTACCGCAGTGCAGTGACTCGAGCACAAGCCTGCAGCAGTAACATTAATGAAGCTACTATACTCACATGTTCCGTGTACTTTATGCAGCAGCAACAGCAACAGCAGCGGCGGTAAAAGAGAGAGAATCATTTGGCCACTGACCTTGAGTAGGCAGAGAGTCGCGCACATTAGAGAAGCGCATGCATATATACCCGTACGCTATACGTAACGATTTTCTCTGCTGCAGTCGCTTGGCAAAAACGCGCAGTACGTTAAATAAAATGGCGATCGGCGTCGCTGTGTGGCGTCGCGAAATCGTCGTTCCGCAGTCCAGCGATGTAAATGGCCGCTCGCTTGGGCTTGATTATGCGATTTAATTGATAAATATGTAAAGGTAATTGCGCTGCACCTGATTTGCGCGTGCGCGTGCGAATCGGCCGCGTTTATATCGCTCGAGTGCGTCGTGCCCCCCGCACGCACGCACACACACACTCGCAAGCCGAAATTTATAATATATCTTTACAAACAAAAACGTGTGTAAATGGGCGTAATAAAGTGTGTCGTTTAACATTTTTACGACGCGGGCGCGCGCGCACTGCATATATCGGCCTCCTGCTCGAGCTATATACTCGAGAGAGCTCGACTCGTTCGTTCGCTCGCTCGCCCGTCCGCATGCATTGCTCCGTCGTACGCGCGCATTGGCGAGTTTATAAATTACACGAGAGCCAGAGAGTCTCGAAAAATAATGAACTCAGAGTCGGAGAGCAGGCGCAGATTCAAAAATGTTGCCCGAGCTGCACATACGCACATGCAGACACACAGACACACAGAGATCGGTGATTAATCATTCCAACTGCTGCTGCTGCTCTCGCGTAGGAAAAGAAACGCGCGCCGCGTCGGGACCGTGGACTTGTACACTTGAGGCTGCCGCGAAAAAACACGCGAGAGCAGAGAAAGGTACAACGGCGTACCGAGCAACGGCCCAACATTGGGGGACAGATTACATAAAAATAAATTGGGAAACGCGAGCGTGCCGAGCCACCGCCAAGTAAGCCAAGTAAGAGCTTTTTTCCCCGCGCGCTCGGCTCGCAGCGATCGTGTGGCTTTGTGAACAGTACCCTCCGTACTTGCATTATTATATACTGATTGACGCGAGCGCGAGAAAACAAGTCGCCCGTAGCACAACAGACAACACAGCGAGTCGACAAGTGGGGCGCGTACTTGCTTACTTTTCAAGTTACTACCGATCATTTCCTCTCTCTCTCTCTCTTTATATACCCATAAGATATTGTAGTAAAAATCGAAATGGTAAATTGGGTAAAATATCCGTGTCTGTTTGCTAACAACGTCCGGGCGATCCTTGAGCTGCAGCGAGGCGAAGCGAGAAAAGGCGAATAATAATCCTTGCTGCGCTCGGCGTGGATCGTCATTAGCATAAAACTCATCATGCGCAGCACATATCGGTTGGCGCGAGCTGCCGCCACCGCCGCCGCCGCCGCCTGCACATTCTTCCAGCGCGTGCACGTCTGGGGCGTTCGAAAACCACAGCGCACACGTTTGCATGTGCAGCAGCAACGGCGCGCCCGAAAAAAGGGCCCCGTTGATTGAGAAACGCTGTCTCGCTCAGCAAAGGAGTGAGAGAGAAAGAGAGAGAGACCGGCTCGACTCAAGGCCATGGTAGTAGTCGCGCACGCTCGCAGTCTCTCTCGCTCGCTCGTCCGCCCGCACTCCCCCGCCGTTACAGACGCGTACAACAGCACATATACGCGAAAGAGCAGCACAGAAGAAAGAAAGAAAGAGTCAAGGGCGTTCTTCTTCTCTTCTGCAAACGTCGTGTACATAGAGTAGGGGGCCTCATGGCATACAAATCCTCTTTATTCTTCTTTTGCTCCTTCTTCTTCTCCTCTGCTTCTTCTTCGTCGTCGTCGTCGTCGTCTTGGCCGTGCTTCTCGCTCTGTCTGTCTTTCTCTCTGCAAAGTCTCGTGTTCGTCTATTTTCTGCACCGCTCCCCTCTCCGCCAAGCCACCAACTTTTTTTGCTCTGTCTCCCAACACACCGTGCATGTATATCACACAGACACGCATACATATACCAACGCCAGCGAGATGCATTATTACTCTTGCTTTTTTTTGTCATCGTCCACGACGACGACGACGATGATGATGATGATGATGCGAGGCAAAAGCCTATTTTTCGCGGTCCTCCTTCCTTTACTAATTCTTCTTCTCGCTTTCTTACCGTCCTTCTTCTTATTTTCGCTCGTCGTCTCTATTGAGCCTTGTTCTTTTTTCTCTTCTTAATTTATTTTTTTCACTCGACGTTGTACAGGTTTTTTACCGATTTTTTTTTTTGCTTCCTTCAAAAATATGGGAGAGCGTGTGGTTTTAATGCGAATTTTTTTTCTAATACTCAGCCGTTCCTGGCTATATAGGATTATATTATACTCGACTTCTCTTCCTGCACAGAGGCTCGCGACGATAGCGAAGAAAAATATTCGCGTAACGATTCTTCTTCTCACCTTGTCGTGCCGATATTATTACTTTTGTTTCTTGTTTTTCGCGGCCATATATTTTTTCCTCCATTTTTCATCCTTTCCTTCCTATTCTGTTGCACGCGCGAAACCGCTATAATACCGAGCTCATTCCTTTTTCTTTTGCATACGTATATATAGACACGCGCCCGCTAATACACGCCTCTGTATGTGTATTTCTTCTTTCTTAATTTTTTCTTTGCTTTCTCTTTCACCCACGTGCTCGCGTGCGATTCTACGTCTTTTCTTTTTTCGACACACATTTTCTCTTTCACTCTCATTGGCTAATTCTCTGGGACGCGCGCCACTGCACTCGGGAGCACTTTGTTTTCCTTCTTCTTGTTACGATTCTGGACATTTAAACTTTCTGGTCTCGAATCGTCTATTTTGCGTGCGTTTATGAAATTACGAAAAACCAACAGCTCTGTTTTAATCGGTCACGCAACGCCAACAGTCTGCACCTTCGTTTTTCTTCCTCTCTCTCTCTCTCTCTCTCTCTCTCTCTCTTCTCTTTCTGTCGGTGTAATTCATGGCATTATTCTTTTAAAAATTGCAAAAAATTACATATGGCATTAAAATTATAATAAGCGCACGGACATTTACATTTCTTCTGTCGTGCCCCATATTATTTCGTCAATTGGGCGTACGTCGAGTATTTTTCACATTTTGATTATATGTGCACACAGGTAGATACATGTACAAATGGTTTCTCTCATTCGTGTACGGGGAGGTAATTTTTGCTGTATACACTCTGCAGCTCGCACTTCTCTATATACGTCTCGTTCTCCAGCGCGCATTTTAAATTCATAATGAAGAGGAGGATAATGATGATGATGCATCGTTTGCGATATTGATTTCGAGAGAAAATAATAAATTCAACGACTCCTTGACTCGACGTTGTACACAAGTACGCGATATCGTCGATGATCTTCAATGCAGGGCGAGGTGAGGCCTTTTTTCGACAGTTTTACGGTAAAGTCGTACTGAAAAATTAATTTTATTCCGCAAAAAAAAAAAAATCGTATCTTCGCATACGCGAATACGTACATGCTACGTACATATAAATTGATAATCTGCAGCGAGTTCGAGCAATATATATTCCGCAATTTCTTGCTCGGCCGTATACAATATATCTTGTATATCGTCTGTATATCCTCTCTCGCTCTCTCCCTCTCTTTTCGTTCGGCTGTCTTATCTGCGCGTTGCCAGGCCGTTTTTGATAAGCCTCTCCCTCGGCAGCTGATGGCTTCAACGCGCGAGCCCGTCTCCACAGCGCACTCTCATTTACATACCCTCGCCTTTTCTTTCTTTTAATTTTTTTTTTTTTTTGCAAGTGAGAGATTCCTTCGGGCCGCTCGAATTTATGACTTACTTTTTTCGATTGCAGCAAGCCGATGACGGGAAACTCGTCGAATTATCGAGCTGTGTACCGTGTGTCCGCGTGCGCGACACGCAGATCGACCGGCATAATTTCTGCCCGAGGTACATCACGCGACTGAATTTCGCAGCTGTAATCGATCATTTCTACGTATAATTATGCCATTACTATTTACATGATAAAATAACTTTCTCGCGCTCTTTAAATTTTTTTTTACTCTTTTGCTTGGACAATCTGTCGAAATGACGCTTTTTCGAGCGCACAACGTAATCACGCGAGGCAACGAAACGGCGTCAAAACAAGAAATCTTAATCAAGTGTCTGCTCCTGCTGCGTCGAATTCAATAAAAATCTATCCATAAAGCATATATTTGTTATCGGACAGCTCATACGGGCTCGTGGTTGTAGACATCCATCACGCTATGATATATCCCCCTGGCTAGCTGCGCACGTATCGAAATGTCTGTCGTCGTCGAAAAACAATCAAAGTTTATGTAGGCGTTTATATGCGTGCAGCTCGACACGTCCTTATAAAAATAATATTTTTTATGAAAATATTCGGGCCTGTGAATAATACATTTTACTGTAATTTAAGAGCGAGTTTTTTTGATGACGATCCGGCAGCAGCGGCGCAGCAGCAGCCGGTTTTCACGGTCAAGTTCAAAGACGATCCTCAGAAGACGAGATTCCATCCAAAATGTATACACGAGACGATAAACAAAATTAAATCATTCTTTTAGCGGATTTTATAATACTCGGCGCGATTTAAGCAGAAAAATCGAACGTATGGTACATGTCTCGAAAATTATATAATTGGCCTAGATTTTTTCAGTGTCGCTTGGATTTCTGCTGCAGGTTCTTTTAATCGCTTTGGATTTGTTTAAATTACTCATTGGGAACGAGCTCGCGCGGCAGTGCATGTATATCGTAAAAGTGTCATTTTTTGCGCGACTACATGCACGGTAGTACTTCTCGATTTCACCCATAATTTTTGGAGCACGTCGGTCAGGGATCAAGTTCAATTATTATTATCCATATTTTTACGGTTTCATTTTATCATTTTATAGCGTGAGCTTAAAAAACTTTCAACAATAACTTGCCTCAAATATATTGCGGTTGTAACGAAAAGAAGGAAAAAAAACGTTCATGAAATTTACGAAATATTATATACCAAAGATTGAAGAAATAACGTACACAGTGCATTTATGCGTTACTTGCTGAGCTCGCGCGTTCAATAAATTAATTGAATTTGCATCGGCAAGAATTTTTTCTCGAAAATCAGGTGAACCGCAAATTTTTATGTTCCATGGCTCGATTGTCCATTGTAGTTATATGCGTATAGGAAGTTTTATCTCTTTGCCAATAATCTCGGACGTTAAATTTTAATTTTTTTTTCCACGATCAAAAGTATAATGCACGTTTAAGCTGTCAAAGGCTATATAACTGTGGCGCCTCAAAGCTCGCCACCGAACACTCGCCGGTCGCGCCGTCAGCTGGGCCTCGCGCCCAGCGAGCCCGGCCGCTGAGAGCGCGCCGGTTGATCTCTCCCATCTTCGGACAGCGGCAAAGAGGGAGAAAAAGAAAGCGGTCAAGAGCCTTCGCGCTTGACAGGAGTCAAAGGACCGCTCTCTCTGTCTCCAGCCCTCGTCTAGCCCACACTTGTGGCGACGGGCCCGACACTAGAAGTATTCGCATTTTTTCTGTACTCGAGGCTTAGCTGTAATTCCTAACGTTTATTCAATTTTTATAATAAATAATTGTAGTTTAAGAAGTCTTTGAGTATTTATTCAAGTGCGATAGGCACGAC
>CACVKI010145025.1:20208-42539 GCA_902732785.1 Trichogramma evanescens
CGTAACGGCAGAAGCGAGTCGCGTGCAATTTTTAAAGCGAATAAATGAGATGGAGCGTCGTTCGAGAGCGCCGATGCACACACACAAAAAGAAGAAAAGAAAGAAACCGAGTAGTATAGCAGGAGGACCGGAGAGAAAAAAAGCAGAAGCGCTTCTCTTTCGCTCTCTCGCTCCTTTTACCTGAGCTTCAAAATATTGGACAGAGAACAGCTGGCATGGGGGAGAATCGGCGGCGGCGCAGAACAGAGTGCGAGGGAGAATGAGAGGCAGCAGTTCTCTGCCGTTCTAGCGTTGCTGCTTCTTTCTTCACAAACTCGACATTTTTATCTTTTCGGTGTTCGCTTTTTTTCGATGCTTTTTTTGTCTTTTTATTTTGAGCGAGCCAGGACCACCCTGTGGCTTTTGGCCCGTCTGTCGTCGAGTTTGCACAGACCAGGTCACTGCACTCGTGGAACTGCACGCCAGCCGGACTCTTGTTTCTTTCTTACATCCTTTCTTTACTTTAGCAGCTACTCGTAGACAGCAGCCAGCCTATACTTTTTCACCTTTGAACCATCGTCTACTCGCACCTATTGTTATTATAAAAATAGAAACTCATGTCCCATCTCGTATAATAGTAATCTTTTCAAATTTGTTGAATTTGTTTAATCTTTTTGGTTTTTGCTTTATGATTTTGATTTAAAACCGTCCTTATTATTTTGAGCAAAATTATTATTTCACAACTGAGACTTTCATTTAAAATGAACATAAATGGAAAAAATATAAAATGCTTACGATTAAAGAAGTGTTAAAGTCAAGCCGAAGAAATTTGCTTGTCCCAGAATCAGTATAATCTGACTCGTCTGTTTTTTCTTTATTTATTTATTTGCAAAAATGAGTAATTTTGTGTCAATCAATAAATCATTTTGTTTATTCTAAATATATGAAATTCATGTAATATTTGTACTCGTTCTTCAATGTCACTCATGCAGTCAAGCAATCGAAATCTCGAAGTAATAATAAATATTAATTTAATTTTACAACTCTAGTAATTGTATGATGTCGTTTCTTTTACATCGAAGAACATAGAACTTCTAATTGGTTTGATGTTATATTTTTTGATATTTTTTCCTCTCACGCACAAGAAATAATATAAAAATCGTTTATAAAATTGTCGCCACTCGTTTGACTTGAGAACTATAGCATACTTGACCTTGCAGACATACCCGACGATGTCTCCGAACGGTGAGCCCCAGGCCCAGCCGATACTGGGCTCGGCGGTGACCTCGGCCGCCTCGCTGCCGCCGATGTCGACATTCCGCGGCAGTGTGGCTGCGGCCATGCCGGTGCCTGGGCAACAGCAGGCACCAGGGGCGAGCCAAGGATCCTCCTCGCCTGTCGCGCTGCAGTACAGTCACAGTCCTGGAGCGCCGGTTGCGGTTCCAGTGGCGCCCAGCGCTACTCCCGTGGTTACTGCAGCGCAGCAACAAGCCAGTCAGAATACCGTCAGTAATCAACCTCCGCAGCCGTCTTCGAATCAAGACAATCTCAACAAAAATCTCTCCACCGTTGTAAGTACATTTTTACATCTTTTTTACGCACAGGTTAAGGATGTTGATTTCTTGTTGGCAAGCTATGATTTTTTTATGCGATACGGACAATTTTTTAGACTTCATTATCGAATATTCTGCTCAGATAAATATTATCGATATCAGGGCATCAAAATCATCATTGAAATGAAACAAATGTGTTAATTCAAGTATCTACTAAATATTTTTCTTGCAAAACTCTCTAGTGGCCCTTAGAACAACTAAAAAAGGTCACTACGAGATTTTTAAAAAAATATTTCGTTACAATTTCAGTGTTCAGTCGCTCAATTGTTCAATTGTTTAATTGTTATTTTTTCTTACCTTTAGCCTCACGGAGGTTTGATAACAAAAAATGAAATGAGCAAATAATTTTTTCTTTTTGAAAAATTAAAAATTAATTGGAATATTCTGGATGATGCGCTTACTAGAAAAACTGTAAAAGTAGGAAGAAAAATTGACACTCGATATGTTTTAACGCTTTGACCTTTCTTACCATCGCAGATCTATCCAACCGATCAGTCTGTGTCGAGTTATAGCAGTAATCCTTCGACGCCCGTGAGCTCGCCTCCGCCTTTGGCCGGACCGGTGTCTGGCTGGGTATCTGGAGCTGCGCCGGTTTCGCCGCACATAGCAGCGGATCCGAACCGAGCAAACTCTCACATGGTGTGCATATTTTCACTTTTCTAAGTACAATTGTGTCCTAATTTTTTCGTATCGCATTCCTCTCTCTATCTTTCTCCTTTTATCCACAATTAGTAAAAAAAGTCCATTTTGCAATTCACACTCATTCTGTAGTTAGCATAAAGTATATTTTAAATAGATGCACTAATTGGAAATAATGTTTGAACATTGAATGCAATTGCTTTTTTTTAATCGTTTTAATAATTTGCGACATTTTCTTATTCATTCATTATCTTTGATCTCTTTGCAATAAAAATTAACATGGTTTTCTTAGGTAAATTTATTTTTCAAATGACTTATTTTTCTGTATTATACATTTTTCTGATTACAATGAAATGTGTATTGTATATGTGCGAGCAAACATCCTCAACTCAAAGAGCTTTCTTATCATAAAATCATTACTGTCATGGTTAATTTCATCAACAAGGTCATACTGGTACGAAGAGTTTCATAAAATCGTCAAATTGATTCCCTCAAATCATTCATCTGAAAATGCAAATATTTTGCATAGAACAGAATTATTAAAAAAAAGAAAGAAAAATTGAGTTTAGTAACGATTATGAACTAATGGAAATGAATATATGAATAAGATGTATTATACGGTAGCTATATTATTCATAACATACATTTGTGAAAGTATTTAACATCACACACCTCACTTATCATTTGCTTTTCAAACTAGAATCTTTTTTTGTTTTCAACTGTTGTTTGCAAACGTTTTGTTTGACTTGGTTGTTGTTTTTTGTTTTTGTTGCATTGGTGTTTTGTGTGAAGCCGGCACCTGAACTTCAAGGAGTAGACGATGCCATCGGCTATCTTCACGGCCACTCCAAGGTGAGGATCACAAAACATCAGTTTCCACACCCATTCATTCATTTCTGTTTCATCTTTTAATCATAGTTTTATTTTCATTTAGCTTTTATAATTGATGGCATTTTGTTAGTTTGTTCTATCTAACAAATCTCCACATGACTTAAGTACATTGAATGATCACAAGTCTCATTTAATAAGTTACAATCATTGTAAACTATCGCAGGCTTTGAGAAATTTACTAAAACGTTGTACATATAGATATAACGAATTTATCAGTATCGGTCTATGCTAGTGAAGATTAACTTTTTTAAAAATCTTACAATTTATTTTAACGCTTTTTCCAGGGTCCGAGATTGGAAGAGCCTTATCACATGGATGATGCGATCAATGTATTGAGGAATATTGCAGAATGTCCACCTGGGCTACATCTTGGAGTTGGCCCAGTTGGACCTCACGGTGCAATTTATTCTCATACATCTCCACAACCATTGGATCACATGGCGAACCCTCATTCTGCAGTAACAGTATCACAACCACAACCTTCATACCTTACACCAACGTCTGACACCGATGGCACAATAAAAATTGAAAGGTTGCCAGTAAATAACACAAGTAAGTTCAACAATTACGATTACAAAACTATTCAAGTTAAATGAATCTCAAATTCGGATTTGAGTATTTATTTAATTTCTTATTTTTAGAATACGTCAGTGTTGATAAAAGAAAAGATGTTCCAGACTCAAATCCGGCTGTTGAAGTTAAACCGTCGGGACGAGATCTTACGGCTGCAGCTGCAGGAGCCATTGGAAAGGCTGCGAAGCGTTCGAGACGATAGTAAGCTTCATCTCTTTTTACATAATATTTTTTTTAACGATCAAACTTCCAACGCAAGATCAAATGTAGCATCGATTAACGCATGTTAATTCGTACGACACGTTACGTTTGATTTGGAAAATTGTTCACCAATCTAACCATTTTTTTCTTTAAACTTGTTGTTCGAGCGCCGATGAAGACTGCGACGATCCTAGTACTAAGGCTGTACGTGAAAAAGAACGTCGACAAGCCAACAACGTTCGCGAGAGGTTAGTGAACGCACGCAATTCTTAAAGCATCTTCCTTCAAATCCTCATTGTCTGTTTAAGTTTCATCTGTAATATTCAAAAGGAGCTTTCAAAAAATCGGCACTTGCTTGATCTTATTAACAAAAAAATAATTTGACTTTGATTCTACACCTATGCGAGTAATATTTGGGCCTTAGGAACGCGACGAATATAATAAATCTTGAAGTTTCTTTTATTTTATTCTCATATCTGTTTATACAATTGGCTGAATTTTTTCTCAAATTTAATTTTTTGTATAAAATTTTTTTTTAAATTTTCCTTCAGTTGTTAATTCATTATTTCATATTATTTTATTCTTTGAAATTGATTTTTATGAAATCCTTATTTTAGAATAGAGAATACCGAAAATAAAGGTGAGCATTATCGAACACATTTTCTGAAATTCTGTGGTAACTTTTATTTTATTGTTGTAAAAGTAACCATGAACTGCAGAAGAATATTCAGTAGAAATAATGCATCAGAAAAAGTGTTTAAAAGTTTTTGTTTTCACGTAAACTTCGGCATTCTCTTGAGAATTAAATATAATTTGCACTCGAAAGAAATATATTTATTTACTTTTATTTATAGATTCTAATTTTTAAGTTTTTAAAAATACTATTCTTATTTTTTGAAAGCTAACATGTGTAAATATACTAATATCACCATCTATCATATCGCCGTAACAATGTCACTGCAAGCATACGTTTCACTGCAGAAACAAAGAATATGGGCCTATTGAATTTAATTATTTTAAGCTAAAATTTTAAAACCCATTCAAATCTCATCTACGAATCTTTGCGTGTGTTCACTTGACTGTATGTATCAATTTAATAACGTATTGAAAATGAGCATAATAGTCGATAACAAGGTGTACGTAAATCAATCGCTCGAACAACTTGTACTAGAATTTTCTTTAAAAAAGGCGGAATCATAATCGTTTTCAAGATTTATTAAATAAAAAGATCGCTTATGATTCTGCTAACAATTTTTATTTTTAAAGAAACTATACTATACAGGTAATTAATTGAGTATTTTTTTACGCCACTGTTGTTCGAGCGCCGAAGACGACGATGACGATCCTGGTGTAAAAGCAATGCGAGAAAAAGAACGACGACAAGCAAATAATGCCCGTGAGAGGTAAGCACTGTGCTATAACAAGAACAGTCGAAGAAAAGATATTTGAGTGAGCGCGGAGTACCATTCACTTTTTTATTTTACCATCTTTCGTTGTACTTTATATTTAAGTGTTGGCCCGTATTCAAAACAGCTCTGTTAAACGTATTTCAGTGACACTACACCATTTATTTTGATTCAAAACAAAGGATAAAAATTTATTACATGGTTGAATTTAATTTTCTACGCAGGATACGCATACGAGACATCAACGAGGCTTTAAAGGAGCTTGGCCGAATGTGTATGGTTCATATGAAATCTGAGAAGCCTCAAACGAAACTTGGTATTCTAAATATGGCTGTAGAAGTTATCATGGAATTAGAACAACAAGTCAGAGGTAAAAAAAATATCAACTTTATAAATAAAATTCACAATGTTGCATTTTTCATAATCGTAACCCATTATAGCTTAAATTTTTATGAGAAATTAGATTAACATTGTTTATAAACTATTACAGAGAGAAATCTAAACCCTAAGGCTGCGTGCTTAAAAAGAAGAGAAGAAGAAAAAGCTGAAGATGGACCAAAAATTCCAGGGCATCTCGCATCACACATAACTCATCCACACCCACATCCTCATGCGCATACGCAGGCGCCTTTTCCAGCAATGCCTGTAAGTTGGATGTAAATCTAACAACAATAAAATTTTCTGCAGTTGTGAACTATGCTTGTATAGTTCAATTAACGTGGGAACTGTAAATTCGCGAAAAATCAGTAGTTTTTTTTAAAAAAAGTAAAATTGAAGAGGAAAATTAATTTGGCACTAAAATTTAGTAATTAAATTACTATGTTTCAGGGTCCTCAAGTAACTCTTCTTCATAGTTCGCCTCAGCAACAGTAGCAAAAATTGTTCTATAGCGCAATGATTTTATAAGTCATTGAGATGCCAATAGCTATAAATTTTACTGGCTATATTTCGGCATTGTCTTCTGTATATCCGCCCTTTACTTAAACGATGAATGTTGAATTGTAATTGTTCGACGCTTAACTTCACGATTGTAAGCGATTGACTAAGTTGAACAATTTTTTCTTATTACGAAAAAAAATTTCTTAGTATGAAAAAATGTTGAAAAATTCAAACGTTCAGATATAAAGACGTTGTATATCTCATATATAAGAAATATTTAAGTATTAAATACATTTTTAATGTTCTTTTGTTTATTTAATTGAAATCTCGAATTTTGTTCGTTTATCAGTTTTGTTTAACGTAAATGTGAAACTTGAAATCACTCAATTAAAATGTTTTATATACGATGTAGATCTGAGTGAATTGTGAAAAATATTTTAAAAATTCAAGACTTCCATCAAACTAGTTTAAACATATCATGCGCATATTGTAAATATTATATATATATAGTGTGATACACACCAAATCTGTAAGACACTTAAGATGAAAATTGCCACATATAATTATTTTTGCTCTATTACCATTAATGATTTTTATGACATTTTCCATCAATAACTAGTTGTAAATTATCATTTATCAACATTTGTGTATAAAGATTGTGAGAGAAAAGGAAATCCTGCGTCCCGAAGAAATATTATCTATTTGATGAAAAACTTTGAATTAAAAAACTTACTTGAAAACGAAAAAAAGGAGTGAAACTATGTGAAGTAATTTATCTAGTATTGACTTTTCAATAGTAAACGACTATTGATTTTACACATCGATCAGAAAGATGTATAATTGTTGCATTTCTGAAAGAAATATTAATACTGGATATATTATCCGATTTTTTGTAATTCAAGAGAATGAGTTGATTAAATTGTGTTGACTTTACGCATTATTGAAAAAAGCACGTATTTATTTAATTTTTTAATCAATTATGTACTCATAAATATTGGAAATTGCTGAAGACAGGCAGCTTAAAATCAATAAAATATGTTTATTTGAAAACGAAAAAACATATGTTAATACGATGTTCTGATCATGTACTTGTGGCTAAAACATTTGTAAGCATTTGTAAAATTAAGCAGTCACGATCATTTGCCCATTTTCAAACGTGTACTCAATTACTTGCCTAGAAAAAATTTTTCATTGGCTTCGTAAACATAAATTTACATCAAAATTTAGTTAGTTTGAGTTTACATTCAAACATTATTTTCACTATTCAATTGTGATCATAATACTTGAATGTTGAAGAGTATTTTTTTCGTTAAATGAGAAAGAAGAAAGGAATTCATTCAGAAAAAAATTGA
Source organism: Trichogramma evanescens (assembly GCA_902732785.1). Classification (NCBI taxonomy): domain Eukaryota; kingdom Metazoa; phylum Arthropoda; class Insecta; order Hymenoptera; family Trichogrammatidae; genus Trichogramma; species Trichogramma evanescens. Next base: position 27,742 of record CACVKI010145025.1, read on the forward strand.
TGCTAATTACACCTGTGCTCTATTACATTGTGATATTTGAAAATAAAGGTTTCCTTTTCTTTTGATTTGGCTTTAATTTAATTATATACAATCATGTAATATTCGCGCCAGTGTACGTTCTTATGATCAATTTTTATAAAGATTAAATACAAAAATTAGTGTATGATATATTGGTGGCAAAAAGATGTATTATAAATATATCGAACAGGAAGTCGTACTTCCTCATATTATAAGTATTCAACGTATTGCTGAAGTTCCTCTGGCATCTTGTAGCAAGACTTCAAAACATCCTAGGCTTTTTTTGATCTAATTCGACTTGATTATTGCTAAAAAAAATTAACGACGACTCATTTTTATTGAATGAAGAACTACTACGCTGTAATATCTTAAAAAATTGTAATTCGTTTTAACGTGTAATACGGTAATAAAAATTTTTTTTCAAGAATTTGACCAAAGGTATAGAAACTTGAAAATAATTTAAAATTCATAATAATATAATCATTTCATATGATTATACGATTATGTTTTGGTACATAAAATTATTTTATACTTTAATTAGTATCTAAAATACATAGTTTGGCCAAATTTTACTCTTTAAATCTTGCGTTTCACTGTAGATAAATGAGAATTACTTGATGAATAGATCGGACAAGGTTCTCGAAGTGTTATTGTTTCTCGACCAATGTTTTTATAATTATAATTTTTTTATAAACAATCTTACAGAAATAATTTAGCTTCGATTACAAATTTTACTTCGTTAAGTAATTCCAAATCATTACAGCTTGTAATGAATTAAACGAGACACGTATTGTAAAAAAACAACTAAAAAAAGTCTACCATGGTGCAAATGCACGAGGCTTGTAAGAGAGAAAAGCCAAATCATTGATCAGGAGAGTTCCAAAATTGAAACTCTTGAGGACTTCCGCGAGATAAAGACAATAACGTCGCTTGCGACCTCGTTCAACAATAATTACTTGTAATTGTATATCTCCGTTCGTCAGGGCTGCAAGGAGAAACTGAATAAAATAAAATTTAGAATGAAAATAGAATGAAAAAGTTGTAAATTATGAAGTGAATATGTTAATAGAGGATCGAGTTGACTCGCCGTAATATTTATCATTAAGATTCTTTTGACTTTTTATAATTACTGTCTCGGTGCGGTAATAACGATTAATATTCGATTGTTTTATGATCTTACTAGGTCCATTTATGTTTGCAAATTTAAAACGAGACTTAATAGCGATAAATACTTTTTTAAACAATAATTGTGCGTGTCGAAGACTTGCGAAGGTAATCATGTAAAATAATGATGACTATAAATAGTATTTAAGCTATGTGTATAAGTTAGACTCGAAGACAGATTTAGATAGTTCAAGTGAATGATTGGTGAAAAAAGTGCACGTTAAATTGCAAATATAATAAGTAAAAGGAAATGCGATTGAGTGGAAGTTATGAATGAGCAATGAAGTTCGTGTGATAACCGATGCAGCAAAAGATCGGATTACACGAATGTGCTATAAATATTTCGTGATGTTTTTAATTAAATAATTATTATTGACTGATTTATTCAATCCGATCCGTGCATAAGTAACAAATTTTAATCACTCATTGGGTTGACAGATGAAAAACTTTACAACAAAAAATTTTGGTTTAACCATTGTACACAGTGTATGAGAGAAAAAAAAGTATACTCTGATATGTGATCCGATGAATAAAATGGAAATCGGTTCAACTTATTGCAGAAAAATCTTAGTTTATGTTGATAGGCATACTATATGATATACATTAATTAATTTATTTATTTGTTTATTTCCGTATTAATCACGGAGTTGGATTAAACGAGTTCACGAAATAATTCGATTAATTGCGAAAGAAAAAATGTTTCATTACCACTAGTAATTATATTGTCACTTATAACATAATAAATGTGCCATTTTTACAGATTTCAGTTATTTCATTAATTCAAACATATTATAATTCCTCAATACTTTTTTTCATTCAGGCTTTTATAAACATGATTCCATATATAACTGATACTGAGTCAAGTACTGCAGAATAGTATTATTTTCACTTGATAGTTATTAGAACTATGACTACTGCGCATAATTTAACAGGTTCACATCCTATGATAAGAAAAATATACTTTTAGATAACTTTCTTGAGCTGCACGTGATAAATACAAATTATTGGTACATTTTAACATAAATTGTGTTATGTGCAAATTGCAAAAAGTTTGAAATTAATATTTTACAAAAATTTATTTACGAATTATTTACAAAAGTTTACTAAAACATTATATCTCCCAGTACAGTTATTAAAATGGGTTTCCAATACTTATTCCATTCCTTTTCTTCATGTTTATAATCATTATCTTGAAATAGTTCAAAGTTTGTACAGATACACAATAGACGGCTTCAGCATGGTAACTTTAAAAGTCACAAATCGTTAAATGTTGGACTTGTATAATCATCTCGAGGCCGAGAAAAACATCAACAGTCGTGATGAGATTTTTTACAGCCATCAAAATGAATTTTTTACAGTCTTCAGACCTAAAATTAAAGAATTGTGCGTAATAAGGATACATTTTTTCAGGCGGAGTAATTAAGACACGAAGTAAGTAACTTGAGCTTAGCATATAAGCACTGAGGTTCCTTATTAAAGTGTGTATACTTTGAAAGGTGTTTCAATTTATTCTTGTGACTGCAGTTTTTTTTGGTGTTATTATTTTAGTTTTGATAACTTCTTCATAAAATTTTTTCATTTCCATGTGTCCAATAATAATGAGATTGAAAATGAAATTATTTATTCTAAAGCGCTATCTTTGGAATAGCAATGAAATAAAATAAAATATTAATATTTAATAAATATTTCAAAATTTTCCACTTTCAAAAGGCTTTTCAATTTTACGCATATAAAAAGTGGTAAAGCAAGCTAAAATTATTGCCTCAATGAAGAATGTGAATAAAAGAATTTTGCATTTTTACGAAGAAAATGAAATTTATGATAAAAGCGTGGCATATTTTTATGCGCTAAAGGTCAGCGGGCAACAATGATCACGAATCTCTACGATGCTGACTCATTATTTATAATCATAATTGAAAATTTTCATAAGACCTCTTGATATTATTCGGAAAAATTTTGATGATACACAGAAATAACTTCAATTTTTATACATTTCAAGTTCATCATCGAATTGAAAGAAATTAAATACTATATTCTTTATAACGTTGATTCCAATTCTCGGTTGAATAAACAACTATATCTTATGAAGATATTATAGAATCACAAAATATTTGAACGTCTAAAGGGCATCATAGAGTTTTTCATAAAATTATTGATTAGACAACTCGGGCAATGAATACTGTTCAAATATGTTTACTCTGACGTTACCTCAATAATAATATCGCTAAATACCATTTTTTTATTTCAGTGTGTATTGTTATTTTACCACGTGGACATTGAGTTAAGTTAAAAACGATAAAAACGTAGATTTGGAAAAATGTACCAAGTAATCGTCTGCATTGTGAATTACGTTGCCTCTTGGAAGCAGCATTATCCTTTACGTAATTCGGTGTCATTTAGTAATTTTTTTTTCATCGAGCCACGATTATTCGTTCATCGTACATGCTATATTCAGTTGTTATCTCGGAAGTGAAACACGTTTGCAAATTTATTCAAATAGGAATTTTCAATGATTCAATAAAATAGTAAAATACTTTTTTTTATTTAACAATAAAAATCCATAACAATGTGAATGACCTGATGCTAAAAAAGTCACTTAAACATAAATCAAATTAATGAATTCCAAAAGTTGTAAACACATCGTCTCATAAATGAATTCAAAAGTACATAAATATAAATTTGGTTATTTTATTTATAATAAACTTTATAAAATACATCCATGCATAAAGTACCTAGCTAAATACTTAAAATTAAAAATGTACAAGGTTTAAGTTTAGAAAATATAATTACAACTGTTAAAGGAGATTAAAAATAGCAAGAGGAAAATGACGATCGTAGTAATCGAAATAATTAGTTACACTTTTTACAAATCGTTACTAAGTATACTGACACAAATGGTTGTAACGTAGTTCCAAAAAATTGCAGTTAATGTGTGCCTAGAGAAAATTATAGAAATACAAATTTGAAGAGTTTAAATGGGCGAAATAATTTTTACTCTTCTTTCCAAAATCGAATACCAAAACACTTACGCACGTGTGCACGCGAAATCACGATTGATTATACAATGGTGATAAATCGTTCATTCGACTTTGAGAACAAAAAACATACCTGACCGCGCAAAATGAAAAGAAAAAGTCGTATATACACATTCATTTAACTACCGCATTAAAGACCAATCGAGCCGTCGGTTACGAACACTTTGCGAAAATTCCGTTCTGTAATTCACACGAGGTGTGAACAAAAAACTGAATGAAAAAAAAAAAATAAATTAATAGATTCAATTGCTACCTTAATGCGTCACATTCGAGGTATTATATATTTTTCGGCAAAAGTCGATTGCGCACAAAAAACTAGCTTGCATTGCAGGCGCAAGATCATTACACGATCGTCGAGCTCTGGAAAAAAACTTGTGTAGCTAGATGTCGTGTGCACGGGGTGTTGGATTACAAACGAAAAAAGGAAAAATATAAGTACGAGAGCGCGTTGTCTCCTCCGAGCTCGCCTGATTTAAGAGACGAAAAAACGCCTGCGTCGGATCAGAAGAATTTTCCATTGGTGCGGCGGCGCGAATCGAGCTGCAGCAGAAAAGATCCCGGATCGATCATTATGAGACGCGATCGTTTTATATACGCATATAATAAACAGCCTTGGCTCGTATAGTCGGCAGCGGCACACGGCGAGGCGCGCGGCGCGTGTTCAACGTTTTTCATAGACGTCGTCATCGTTATTAAGTAAGAGTTCGCGACTGAGACGTGCGGCTCTTCCTCGTCCCGACTCTGACGCGGCACTGCTCGAGGACGTTCGCACGACTACGCGACGATCGACGACGACCACGTCGCGGCGGATCCTGTTTTTTTTTTTGCGACACGTCCTTCCACACGGTCTCGTTAATTATATCCTAGGTCATGCTCGAGCTTCCTGCGAGCGACTAATTTTGATTCTTTTTTTAAGTGAAGCAACGATATACAGTCAAAAACAAACCGATTGCGGAGGCGTAATGATTTTTTAAATTTAAACAACAGTCCCCATTTGGAACGCGAAGGATCAAAAGATCATTAGCTACGATTACGAATACGTTCTAATTTTCTCACTCATACTCGAATCGTTGCAAAGAAATAAGCAGCTCTTTTACTATCGAATCGCTTATTAAGTGCGTCTCAAACATTGTTTGTCAGAGTAAAGATCGAAATTAGTCGCCGCAGATTTTAGTGCAAGTTTGCCAGTCCATAAATTTTTTACGTTCAAATTGCATCGTAATTCTGCTCGATAAAAATTAGCAGCTGGAAATGTTCCACGGAAATGAAAAAAAAACGAATTGCAGTTTGAAACTAGCTAGTGCTAGATTTTAGCACGTGTACACGACAAAAATGCACCCGAAAAAAGATATCATTTGGTCCTCTAAGATTCTAGTCTTAGTGGATCGAAAAATTCGTGAAATCGATCGATCGATGCGAATGAGTTGAAATTTATAGGCCAGCTACGCAATAAACGATCTTTTATATTCGTCACGCTTGGAAGTTTAGCTCGGATGCAAAAACGTGTTTGGTCAATCGCGTGGCGATTCTCATCTCAGGTAACGCTAATTGCTATGACTATCGATTCGCTAATGCAATCGCACACTCCGGCTCATTACAAATACTGATTTGAAAAATTATAACTGTTAATAAAAAAAGGAAAAAGAATAACGTCAACAGTGACTTTGGTAAAGTTAACAAAGGTCAATTTTTCTCAAGTTTTCTCGAACGAACTTTCGCAAGTGCACGAAAAATGATTATGACTCGAGCTTTTTTAAGCGCCGCCTCGACTGGTACTATAAATAAAGACTATAAAATTCTTAAATAGCAATTGATTGAGACTACGTACAAAAAGATCTTGCAGGATGAGACTACCGGGATTTGTAGCGATATATAGAGGCATAAACCGAGTCAATCACTCTTGAACAATCGGCCACGAGTTGTTTTGACAAAGCTGAATTTATAAGAAAAAAAGAAGAGTTGAATCGGTGCCAGGCTCAGCGATGCATCGGCTTACGATTCGACAGGCCGAGTGAGAGAGAGCACGAGATACAACTCGTGTATGTGTCCGCGTGGCAAATCAAAGCCTGGAGAGTCTGCGTTTTAGAGTAAAATAGGCGATAAACCGCAGCCCGACGAAATGCACCATGAGCACGGCGACATTGAACCAGTAGTTCTCGTCGCTCATCGCGAGCTCCTTCATGATGACCTTGGGTATGCGAAACTGGCAGTAGCCGAGGTCGCCGTCCTTGCCGTCCACGGGACAGGGCAGATTCGGCCGATCGAAGCCGTAGACCGAGTTGACCATGGCCTCGAGGGCGTAGCGCAGGTAGCTCGTGTAGGTGAAGTAGTACATGAAGCGGGGCATGTGATTGAAGAGCACGAGGAAGCCGGCGAAGACGAGGGCGGCGCAGGTGCCGATGGCCCCGAGGAAGGTGCCGTTGACCGGGTTGACGGTCGTGCCGAGGGCCAAGCCGAAGCCCTCGGCCGTGAGGGCGATGAGGACCGCGACGAGGAGGAACATGCCGAAGCGCCACCACTCGGCCGGCTGACTGCTCATGAAGTAGGCCGTGACGGAGTAGGCCACCACCATGAACGTCTGCACGGGTATGTTGGAGACGAGGAAGGCCGCGTAGTAGGTGCGCAGCTTGTACCAGTTGTTGAAGCGCTCCTTGCGCAGCACCGGCACCTCCTGGGGGAACTTGAGGATGGCCGGCATGAGGCTCGTGTAGCAGATGTAGACGGCGTTGACGAGCATGAAGCAGACGTTGCTGACGGTCTTGGCGCCGCTCGAGCCCGAGTCGACGTAGAGCAGGCCGAGCAGCACGCCGACGAACAGGTGGAGCGCCAGCTTGAGCTGCGTCACGGTCCAGTCGCGAAACAGCTGGACGAAGCAGCGCTCGAGCAGCACCCAGAAGCGCGACAGCTCCGAGGGCGGCCTGATCAGCACCGTGGTCTTGCCCTCCTCGCTGCTGAACTTGACCAGGCTGTCGCTGTGGTAGAGGAGCCGCTTGACCGGGCTGGCGGCGCGCCAGGCGAGGGGCGCCTCCGTCGCGGCACCGGCCAGCCGCTCGTTGAAGTCGCCGTACTCGCGCGACACCACCTCGATCATGTAGTCGGCCGGGTTGTGGTAGACCGGGCACTGCAGGCCCAGCCGGCGCAGGTACGCCACCGTGTTCTTGGCGTCGCCCTGGTACATGCAGCGGCCCTCCGCCAGCAGATAGACGTGGTCGAACATCTCGTAGACGGTGGCCGAGGGCTGATGCACCGTGCAGACGATGGTGCGGCCGCCCCGGGCGAGGCTCTGCAGTATCGCCACCACCTGGAGCGTGGCCGAGCTGTCCAGGCCCGTCGTCGGCTCGTCCAGGAACATCACCGGCGGATTGTCGACGAGCTCCAGCGCGATGCTGAGGCGCTTGCGCTGACCACCCGACAGCCGGTCGCAGCGCGTCTCCTTGGTCTTGCCGAGGTCCAGCAGCTCCAGCACGTCGTCGATGACGATCTGCTTGGCCTTGGAGTTGAGATTGTCGCCGAGCTTGAGGTCGCAGGCCATGCGCATCACCTCCTGCACGCTGAACAGCGGCAGCAGATTGTCGTCCTGCTGGATGTAGCAGGACTCCTTCTTGTAGGCGGCCCAGTCGCGCTCGCCCTGCTTGCAGCGGAACTTCATGACGCCCGTGACGCCGCCCCGCTCGAAGCCCGTGAGGATGTTGAGCAGCGACGACTTGCCCGCCCCCGAGGGGCCCATTATGGCCGTGAGCTCGCCCGACTTGAAGCAGCCCGAGACCCCGTGAAGGATCTGCTTGGTCGTGCGGCGAAAGCCCGTCGTGACCGTCAGACCGATGTCGTTGAACTCGATGTCCAGAGACTCGGACTTGGGCAGGTTCACCAGCACAGCTCGTTGACACATCTTGGCGCACGTGTCGATTTCAATTCTCGATTCGTACGTCTTTCGCTACTCGCACAGATTTCTTTTCTTTTTTTCTTTTGCTCGATACTGCCTAGACTGCACTGTCCAGACTCGAGCTCGCGACTATGTACTAGTCACCGAGGCCGATAGCCAGGACATTCTCACACGAGCGTCCACGAACTCGCAACGACAAAAACAACAACAACAACAACAACAATAACACTTGGCAGCGATTCGATTTGACGCGCGAGACGAGACCGACTTGCTTCGTTGACGATAATGTGCTGACTACTTTGCCGGCCACTCGCACACCTTTTTTAATGGCCTTTCCGGCTTTGTTTTTGCTCGATTGTTTTTTTCAGTCTCCGCTTCATCTGCGATTCATCATCCGTCGGGTTATTTCCAAAAAACTGCCTGCAACAAGAATGATAAAAATTGATGATTATGACCTCGTTAGAATACAAGCTCAATTGACCGATAAAATTAAATAAATATAATCTATCGCGCTGTAGATGTATCGGACCATGGAATAATATTGAGTCTCTTTTTTAGTGTGTATATACGGCTCTTGCACAGCGATATGACATATTTTTCCCGCACATTTGGCGCGCATGCTCTCACACCTACGGGCTATTACTACATCGTAAAATCAGATTCCTATCGAGCCTCACAAATATCATCACGAGATTAATTTCGCATCGGCAGAAAGTCGATCGATACCAATCTCAGATCTACGAACTTTAAGCTTTTCATGCGTAATTGCTTTTACTTGTAATATTTATATGTGCATGTCATTCAAAAAATTTTTACAATGATCGTTAGATAAGTTATGAATGTGTTGTGATTGAAATTTTCACGATATCGGAACTTTATAAAAATATCCCACTCGATGATTTTTACTGGCACATACCGGTATGAAATTAGTGACGACGAAACTGAATAAACTATACCTATTTTAAGTGACGCTTCATTTATTCGATTATTGCATCAATCATTTCAGAAGCTCGTCACGTTCGATCCACAATTTTTCTCTGCGATTATTACTTGTGCATTGATAGAATCCTATACTTTTTTTACCATTCATACTGTACAACATTATCTTAACTGCAAAGTGTATACACTTTATTATCAAAAGTCGATTATGAGTTACATGATTTTCCGAAAGCGCGATTGTCAATTAATGTTAAATATCAACTCTTTTAACGCAATGCTGCGCTTTGTAATACTCACCGATCATTTCCTGAAGCAAAAACGAGAACGTGAAAATTAATTTTCAAGACCGAGATGTGTTTTGTCGCAAGATTCCTCAAAATCTGAGGTGTCATAGCATATGCATAATAATTCGTGGGTACGCCGGACGGCGAAGCGAGAAATTAATGCTAGTGCAGAAGAGCGTCATGAGAAAAGGCCGGTGGGGAGATACATTAACTAAATTAACGCGATAAAAAATTAATGGAATTTCATACGAACAGATGCAAATTTAAATCTCTTTAATTGATTTCATAACAACGGCACAAATTGCGCGCACGCCTCGACAAATCCCCTTTCGTCAAAGGGATTTTTTTGTACAATAGGCTTAAAGTATTAATTGACTTAAAATTTCATTGATGGATCGTTAGAGTTTTTAATTCACGAATTTTCACTGTTTTTTCACGAATCTCTCATCAACTTTTCATGTTTTATCGGTCGTAACCATACTAGCCCGTATGCATGTCGTTCGCGCAACGATTATATCAATGATTGATTACATAAATAATTTCTATCAACTCGTAAAATTTCGGCACTTCTGTTTATTAATGCATTGGACTATACCATGTATATGCAACAAAACGATAAAAGAGATTTATTGAAATAGATGATTTTATATGTCAAGATTATGCAACTTCTAATTATTTATAAATAATATAAAATTAAAATAAAAATATTATATCATGAAAGTAGCCAGATTTAACAAAAAATTATAATTTTGCAGGAGTAAGGAATATTTTTTCAACTTCTAATAATAACATAGATCTTAAACTAATCATTACTTTCGATAATGTAAATTGATGATGAAGTACTCGGTATTCTTTTTTATTTCCTCTATCTTCAGTCTGCGACTAAATTCATTGCATATCAATTATATTATTAGATAAATATTTCAAGAAAAGTTTTTCTGAGGTAATTTTTCTGAATAATTGACGCTGTTTTTATACGTGATTTTTTTCACTTTAAAAGTATCTTTGATCCTACATTTTTTCGCACAAGTGACGATATATTTTAAATATTTACATGCATAATTAATTCTATAGTACCGATCAAATCTTGTTATTTGAAAGATTTTTTAAGTCGATTTGTTTTTTAAACGAAGATGTTAAGTCTGATGACGGCGCAAAAAACTATGTTGCATGCAAAAATGTTTATCTCGATAATTAGTTTGACAACCTACAATTTGTACATAGTTTACAAAAAAAAATCTTGGTTAGCTATGATTGGTTTTTTCTGATATTATAAAATTGTTTGATTGTTAACGCCGAGTTATCGTTGATAACATTATTAACATTATATTAGCGATTTCTATACAAGCAGGTTGGAGATGTAAAAATATGAATTCGCAAGCTCTGGTACGTAGAATTGCAGTAAATTTCAAACTATGATGTGAATATATGGCTTCGAGATACGCGATGGCATACAAATAAACAATTTCGAAATTTTTCGAAACCATGCGCGCCTGAATCGTAAAAAATATTAACTCTTTCATTTCGTAGTTTCGTAAGCGCGCGCGCATAATTTTACGTTTATCTTGCACATCTATGCAAAGCTATTAAAATGAATAAAAATTTTACGTGCCGTCTGGCATGATTTAAGCGCATTGAAAAGAATTAAAAATGCCTATGTCGCAAAGCATTTTAAATGACAATAATAGTTGGCGAAGCAAAACAAAGCTTGTAAAAAGTACCGAAGTAAAAAAACGATCGAGTCTCTTATCACAATGGAGATTTGAATGACCGTGATCAAACTCCAGCTTGTATCTTCTTCTCGAAAAAAACAAAACAAAAAAAAGCAAAAACCAAGATCAAAGAAATTCAGAAAATTGAAGGCGAGCTAAAAATGTGTATATTTACCAAGAACTGAGTATATCTTTATACAAGTACCAGAAGGACGTAAGAAGCAGAAAAGCGCAATGAACCGAGCTCCAGCCAGCGAGTCCTTATATTCTATACGGGTGCAGTCATAATAACGAGCGATGGCAATAGTCAACTGGAGACGCACTATTTGACACAGAGAAATCGATCGAATGATTCAATGGGTAAAAGAGACGAGGAGGAGGAGGAGGACGACGATCGTGGCTGGCCCCCGTTCCCAAAATGTGCTTGATATATTTTGACAGATCGAGAAATCGTCGTCGGACGTATGCGTACACGACGGATCTAAGACTGTGTGTGCGGGACACTCGTGTGTGCGGCGAAACGAGGAGAGACGGACGAGCGATCGAGCGAGATTCTGAGCCGACACTGCATCGCGTCGAACACGAGCGCGTATAGCGTCGAAGTACGCGGCGCGTTCGGCTTCTCTCTCTCTCTCGCTCTCTCAAACATGCATGAGATTGCTGGAGAACGATATGAATACGAATCAGCCGAGAGAGTCCACTACTACCACGTAAACCAGTTCTGCATATCTCATCGTAAGGGTTACTAGCATCGAGTCGTCGTCGTCGCGCATTATACACGTAGCTATCCTCGCGGACGACTCACGCGCTCACACACACTCGTACACATTTGAACATATAATACTCATGTTTTATCAAGCCTCTCATAATGCCGTACGTTTTCATAGGCCTGCGAGGCAGCAACTCGCTTAATTTATTTTCGCTCTCATCAGGATTCAAAGTCCACGTCCTTGAAGTATATATCTCTCTCATGAGTCTTGACCAGTTCAGCACGGCGCATAGCACGGCGGCACACGGCCAATGCCGTGACATTGCAGATATTCATTATGTTGCCTGTTAGCGCGGAGCCGAGAGACCGGTCCGACGAGCAGCGATCGCGTGTCCAACGACACGCATCCTCTGCTTCAGGGAAAGAGTTCGAGGAAACAACGAATAAATAATAACAATAACGATCAACGATAGATCAACATATATACCTATCGACGAATTTATCATCGTCAGCCGCGAACTTGAATTTCCATTCTAGGTCAGTGCAGCAATTTTACTTCTGCTTTTCAAAGAGTTCATAGCTCGCGCTCGGATCATCGTCGACGTTTAAAGACATAATTAAATCGTTGCGTCGCGATTCGTCTCGCCTGGATGAGTCTTGCGCGCGTCTCTGCTCGCTAAATTTATACGCGCGTTTCATTAATTTAACACCAATACGATTTGAATATATCGGTAATGTTTTGTGCACGACGTAACCTTGAGTTCTTGGGGCATTTATCGCATTATTTAAATTTCAGATTATTCGGTTGGGGAATGCTCGATTTATTCTACTTCAGCTTGTACTATTTAAAATGAAGCTCTGTAAGGGACTAGGAATCTGCATAAAGTTGGGGAAGAAAACTTTGGAGTTATTCAACGTTCTCCGATCGACACGCGCGTATAAATTTTATCACTATAGGTTTTATTAAAAATGTTCAATTAACGTGTATTTTTAGAATCTTTGATTTCCTCTTTGGTTCAATAAAATCGTCGTATAATTGTTGAGAATATGTTCGTTGAAGTTATTTGAGAATGTGTTTGTTTTTTTTTTTTGCGAAGCAAACTTCATCTTCACAGCGATGCACGAACAACGATTTGAATGTTTAATGCGAAATGAAAAACTGGAAAAAAATGAAAGGTAAGCCGACAAGCAGTACGTTCACCTTTCTTGAGCCAGAGATTTTGCTCGGTTTTATGGGTTTTTTTGTTGTCAATTCTCAAAAGCGATGAGAATTGGTTTATTATTTCTTATGCGTATATATCAACGGTATAGACCGAAACTGTACATACTATATATTCTCGCTTCAGCGGACTGGGTTGTCGCAGAGCGGCGATCGAAGTTCGGGATGAGTCACTCGAAGGCAGCAGCAGCAGGATTATTTGCACATTGTGTTTTTCGAGTTTTTGGCGCGAGGCGCAATCGTCGACGAACGAACGGACGGACGAACGGTTTGGAGAATTGCGAGAACGAGGGAATAATATTATGCCGCTGCGAACGTGCTGTTTATCGCGGCTCTCGCGCTGTGTGTTGTTGCTTAGTAGCTTTAAGCGCCAAAGCCGAAACTATCTCTCTCGACTGTACGCGCGAGTTATAATACTCATGCTGATGCTGGCTGTGTAGGCCGACCTACTGGGCGACCCTCGCGCGGCTCTCGCATAGCTCTCGCTCGCTCCGTATCTATCGCTGCTCACTGCAAATGTGGGTTAAGTTTGAGATTATTCTAGTGCTGCGCCTTATCAATGCACCGACATGCGCGCGCGCGAGAGAGTAAGAGTGAGAGTGAGAGTGAAAGATGAAAGCGCAGCAACGCAGCGCAGCGTCTGGACTCTGGGGTATTTATTGTATCGCAGTCGAGCTGGTGTGAGATTACAGTAGCCGCAGCTACAGCTATATTAACGAGCTCTGTACCGACTTGTACGGATTGCTGCCGCTGCTAATGAAAATCCACCTGCACAGAGCAGCAGTCAATTGGCGGATCGACCCCGACTTTCATCGAATTTCCTCGTTTGGTATACTACTACTGTGCGTCGTCCCTCGTGCTTCGTATAACTTTGCCGAAGCTCTCGTAGATCTCTCTCTCTCTCTCTCTCTCTCTCCGCCTTCTCTGCAGCAGCAGCAGAAGCAGCAGCAGGAAGTAACAAGTGTCGACGACGAGACGCGATACCGACTATTACTGTCGGGTACATAGACACATCGCCTGATTCTCAATGCCGCGTCGTGCCAGCAGCAGCAGCAGCAGCAGCCGACTACGATGAAACAAAACAAACGGACAAATCTCTGTCTTTTCGCTTGGCTTGAGCCCCCGCATACACACGCACTCACACATGGACGAGGTGGCAAATATCATACGTACACGAAGAAGGCAAGCACGCGCGCGAAACAGCGGAAGCTTCCAGAGCTTGAGCGATGATCATCAGCAAAGACGACGACGACGAGAAAGTTTCGGCGAAAGCATATTGCAGCACGCGTGCTGATAACGCACACACGATAAATTTGCCAACACAGTGCATCGGTACAGAGAGCATTTCTCGATTATTATACGTTTGCGCGCATCTTTCTCTCTCTCTCTTTCTCGCCCAATTCGTATAGTATATAATGGCTTATTATTTTCATTAAATTTAACCGATATTCAGCACGCGCGCGTGTGTGCGTGTTTTTTGTATAACGTTGTATCAATATATAAACGCTTCTTATCGTCTACGCGCGCGGCTCGATTATGCCAGTCGCACAATCGGGGGTATTCGTGTCTACATAGAGACAACACACGATATATGTAGCGGGGTATTATACTCGAGTTTAATAAGATGTAAGTGACGCGCGTTCATTCATCATTGCGCCCAGCAAATTTTCAGCGCGTGGGCAAAAAATCGAGACACCGCCACTTACATGGGGGCTATTATCATAGTCTCTCGTAGTGTACAGTGTACACGTTGTCATGGACACACTTTTTTGCCTCTCTAGCGTACACGCGGACGACGCGCTCGATAATTGTTATTAATACTCTTGCCATTTTGC
>CACVKI010145028.1:0-36230 GCA_902732785.1 Trichogramma evanescens
GACTCATGAGCTTTCAAATATACTATTTTCGGTCAAACAACAGATCTCCATTCGTTTGACCGAACATTAAATCTACCGTTAATTTTGTTTGGTTCGTGATCGGTGTACATATTTGGAGGCGGAGGTTCTTAACGAATGAGCCAAAACCGCCTAATAAATCATCATTTACGGCGGCGGGTTTGTTGTCGATCAGCTGAGGAGATGAGGTCTCATCTTGAGCGAATATGTCGAATTTCGGCTTGATATACGTTGGTGTCGGAGCAGGTGCTGGCGTTGGATCGGTGAACGGACCGCCTAAATTGAGGAGATCAGCCTCGACTTGAGGCGGAGGAAAATCTGCGACCAAGGATGGCTTACGCGGTAATTGAGGTGGGCAGGGTGGTGCCTTTGGCGACGAAGACGGTCGAACTAGTGGTTCGGCTTCCGGAGTTGATTCCTTCGATTGCTATTGAAATCGTAAACGAATAAAACATTAATAATGAGTCGTGATTATGGTGTCGCGTGTGGAAGTGGGAAGATGTCATTTTCATTACGATCACGCGGGCCAGTCGCTGCCTTGCGTGATAGAGTACCATGCTGATGTCACCTAATACTGTAGCGTCGCCCAGTATCAGGCACACTCTTCCATCGTTCATGCCGAATAGCTTCATCTCTTCGTACTCGTTGGTACGTAGTGGACAATTTTTAGCCTCTGACTCATATATCGTCGCCCCGGGGTAAGAACGTACCTTAATAAACTTGGAGGCAAAAACGTACCTTAGTCCTATACTTTTAACATAGCAACGCAGCCCTAAAACGACGTACAATTTACCGACATAAACTCCATGTTTATAACAACGAGCATGATATTGTACAGGTTGGTACATGCAAATTCTAAGTGTGAATGCATTCTTAAAATGTAAAGTCTATGCTTAAAAAACATGAATTTGTTGTTAAAAAACTGCAAATAATGATTTTTGCTCATAAATAGATGTTTTTATTGAGATTGAATTTCTCTTTTTTAATGTGTATACATAAATATGATTCTGAGATTTTTACATTTAAGCAAGGATGATGTCAGTATCATTTATTTATTTAGAGCTTGTTTACATATTTTAAAAATTTTTAAAATACTTTCTTAAGGGGACCGACCTGTGTTAAAATGCAATATTCAAAATATACAATTATTTTGAATGAAATATAATTTTTTGTATATGTTATAATGAAATATGTTTTTTCAACACTTTTTCAAGTCAAAAAAACTCTCATATGAATTTTTATCCTTCAATTACATAACTTATTTGATTATACTGGATATTGGAAACCAAATGGACATGCCGCAGGATTCTGAAGTCAATTTTTCACCAATTTTGTTCCTAGACGTCTCAAAATCTTCAGAAAAGTACCTGCTTCCACTTAAGCGGAGCAGAATTTAGAAATAATTTTTGGCTTCCTATGCCAGTACTTAAATATGGCATTTAGCGTTGTTAAAATATAGGTTTTCTTGAAATTTGTTATATTTAAAGCTGTACACTAAGTTGTACAACATTTTTTCAAAATCTGCTACGCTTAAGTGGAAGAGAATACTTTTCTGAAGATTTTGAGACCCCAAGGATCAAAATTGGTGAAAAATTGACTGCAGAATCCTGCGGCACAGATGAAAAAACCTGTGAAAACATAAGTCTCAGAAAAGCTGATTTAAAGTTAGGGAAGTAAATCATCAGAATCTTTATTACAATATGTTGTAATGATAGTTTATATCTATTGTATCCTTCTCAGTATTAGTTTTGGATACTTTCACAACAAAAGACTTCATTGCATGATCCTCATATTGCTTGTAATTGAAATAGGAAGACATTTGGATGGTAAATTGAAATAAAAGTGATATTTAATTCATATATTAAAATTTACTTTTTATCTTACAAGTAGGTACAATGTTCTAATCCTTTTTTTTACTTGTAGTTATGCTCAAGCTGCATAATACATTTTTGTTAACACTTTCATCTGACTCTTATGCGGCATATAACATAACCCCACCTGTCAAGACTAGCAGACCAGTTGAGTAGCACTATGGAGCGAGTAGCTTTTGATTGAACACACAGCTGAAACATAAAATTGCAACAAACTATTGATGATTCTAAAAATGAATGATTATGTTTTAAATTAACAAGTGTATACATGAACATAAGATAATATATTTTTGGCAGTATATTAGGAATGTTACATATATATCTTAATAAAATAGAAAAAAAGAAAAAAATACCTTATCAGCCAAAGGATCAGAATGCCCCAGCAGCATAAAATTCATCTCTCCTCTTCTTGGATGATTGGCGAGTCATCCTGGCTTCTTTGGTACAGGCTTGAGCAGCTTTTTCAGCATGAAACAATCTGGTGTCATTGCTTTTTTGCACCCATTCAATGGCATTTTCACCAACATTTATGTCAAACTCTCTCATTACATCAAGAAATCCAATTCTTCCATCATTAAAAGTTGTTACTGCTATATAACAAGCTGCAGAGAGTGTGTTCCAGCCGCAAAAAGACATTTTCGGTGCCAATTTCCATATGCAGTTGTTAAAGCTCTCATTAGAATTTTGATTGTAACCGCCAATACATCTGTCAAGTAATTCTGAGCTTGTGAGATGGACATATACACTCTTTATTGCATCCATTACTGCTGGTGCTATACTGTTGGAATGCTTATGAGGTATATTTTTGGCAGTAGCTCTCTGCCAATCACACCAAGATTTAGAACCTGTAGGACAGAACTGGTGCTGCGGCTCTTTGTCGGTTGACCGTTTATGATAATAAGTGGCCCAAATAGCATTGGCCATGTCACTTGCTGACTCCTCATTCTCTCTTATAGCTTTACCATAGTACTTAGTCAACTGATCGATAACTTTTGCTGTAAGTCTTCCTGGTCCTCCTCCTATGGGCTTACCATCACTGAGCTTTTGACCAGCATACTTCTTTTTAAAATTGCGTAGGTGAGTGCCCATTCTTTTCTGTACATGTCCAATACATTCTCTTTTATCAATCACAAATTTTTTTCCATATGGATTTGCAGTCTGTAAGGTATGGTAAACTTTGGAGTCGCCATCACCAATATAAGTTTTGTATTTAACTTTGTATTTTTTTTCAGATCTTTTGAACATTTCTAGAACACCATCAGGCTCCATCTTTCCTGAACTACCCTGATGATTTGCTGTGCAATTGGGTTTGTGCTCTTCAAGCCATTCTTTAAACTGCACTGAATCATGATCTTCGTTTTGCTTTCTGGAGCAAACAGGGCAGTAGCTATTTTTTAAGGAGACATCAATAATTTTTTGAGTGTGAAGTCCAATAAGAGTAGATACTCCTTGAAGTGAAGAAAAGCCCCTTTTCCTCCATGATCCATCTCCAGACACAGTTAACTCTTTGGAGGAAGTTAACTCCTTTTCTTTAGTAGCAGCTGACCTCATTGAAAACTCTGCTACTGATTGAGAAATCTGGCATAACTGTCCGTTCACTGTATCATAATGGCTTTTAGTAATTGGCGGTGATAGATCCATGATGCCACAAAATGTTTCTAAGCCAGCATGCCCTTGGCCAAGTGCTCGAGCAGCTAATACACTTCTCCTATTAATTTCGTATGCATTAGCTCTCACTCCTATCATTCTGCTGGAATTAATAATGGTTTCATGCTTGCAATTCAGACATTCAATAAGAATGCAGCATCCCAAGCCACGAACAGACTGTTCAGATAATTTAACTTTTCCATGGCACCGAGAACAGGACAAAGCTGCAGTAATTTTTGGAAATAAAATACTAATGTCAAATATTCTATTTTTTACTTCATCTGGCTGAGTATCCACTCTCTTGATTTTTTTTGCTGATGTACACGCTGCTACTGAAGGAGATCGAGATTTAGCAACCATGAAAACTGATTTTCTTTTTTAGGGTCTACCAAAAACTCTTTTTTTGTAATTAGAAGTATCACCGGATATTCTTCCTCTATGATCCATTATTTGGATGTATAAATGTATATATATGCAAATAACTGACAGAGGTAAAAACGCAAGAACAACTTTTTACGTGTTAACGATCAGGGAGTGTATCTTGTTAAACATTATAATTCAACCGTCGTTAGTAGAACGTTCGTTTGAATTTAGCGCGAACGGCGGTTTGCGTAGAAATTCGACAGCGCCTTCATATAGACACCCATATTGACATACACACACATGTGTGTATATATATATATATATATATATATATATATATATAAACACATGTGTGTATACGCTCCGCTTCGAAAAATATTGAAACTGCGAACGCAGACATCATTGCAACATTTAAGTATGCATAAACAGATTATTAAATTAGTTTTATTTACGAAATTGCAGAAAATGAAAAATAGCATTAAATTTATTTTTTACATTTTCCTCTCTAACTTTTTTTTAAAAATACCTAAAAATATTTGGTGAAAAGTTTCAGAATCTTGAAAAGATTTTTCAAATGATAAGACGAAAAAAAAAAATCGATTTTGGGACCCGAAACACAGGTCGGTCCCCTTAAATCAAATGAAAAACTTATCTTCAAATCTGATTCTTTAAATTAAATGACGATTGCTCAAAATGATTTTTGCGTATAAATAGATATTTCTATTGAGTTCGAATTTCTCTTTTTTAATGTGTATATATAAATATGATTCTGTAGTTTTAACATTTAAACAAGCAGGATGTCAGTGTCGTTTATTTGTTTAGAGTTTGCTTATATTTTTTAACAATTTTTGGATGCATCTTTAAACTAAATAACAAATTAATTTCTTCTCATTGATGAAAAAGATGATATTAACGCATGCCAACAAACAATTAAAAATGGATAGGGCCTGTTTAGAATAACATTGTGTGCATATTGTATGATATTATCTTTGCAATTCTAATTAATGAGTTTATATTAAATACAATAAAATAATGCCTTCCATTTGAAATTTATCTTACAAAATTTTTAAATTTTTCTGTGGATGTAAGTATTGAGCTATATTAATCTGACTATTGCAAGTAAACATGACAAGTAACATAATTCTAATCCTTATAGCAATACCCAGTACTCATTGCTTGACTTTAAGTTATATTTAAGTATAAATATCAATAAATTAATATTTCAAAATGGCCAAAATAATCTATTACTCCAAGACATTTAAATTGACATTCATTTCATAAACAAGCATAACAAAATTATGCTTGTACAACATGAATCAAAGTTGATTACAATAGTGATCAAAGCAAAATTACTTGAAGGTACGTTTTTAATTACATAAAATATTTATATCTACATAACCATTTTAAAAAATTCAAAGTAAATGTCATATTTACGAAAATTAAGAATGACTCATACTTTTAAGTAAACTTTGTTTAAAAAGTAATTTTAATAACATTTTCAAAAGAACAAACGTTTTCCAATTGATTCAAGATAATCCAAAATAGTTAATTTGAAAAATATGAGTAATGAATTTTTTATCACAATACATTTTTATACAAATATTTGTAAATTTGCAGAAAACAGTTAAATTTAAATAAAAAACAAACATTTCCATTTTTTTAAATTAATAATTGTGTAAAATTGATATGGTTTTAATGTTGTATATATTTAAAGCTTTCTTTCAATAGAAAAGCTTAATATTATGCGTTTGAATTAAAAATGAAGTCATTGAAAAATTCAAAATTTTTTTTTTAAATTTTTAAAAACTGTAGAAAATTATCTAACTTATATTTCAATAACGAGAAGAATATTTCATTTTAAATTCTGAACTATCAGCATATCTCATTTAAAGAATATTTTTCATCAAATTTTCATAGTAAGTTCACTCTTTACAAAGAAAAATCTCCTGATCAATATATATGTTACCGGCAAAACCCGCATTTAGGCAAAACCCGTCATTGCCTAGTCAATTCGCGAAATGCCTATGATTTTGGGCAAAATCAGAAAAGCCTTCTAAATGAGAGAAACTTCCTTAATTTTTTAGGCATTTCGCGAACTGCCTAGGCAAAAGCAGTTTTGCCCGACTCATTTTAGGCATTTTTGTATAGTTACATTTATAAACAATAATAAATTTTAATAACATAGTTATGCTAACTGTAGACCTTATATGGAGTTAGTAGTATAACTCTCTTGTGTTATTCTCTCGTGTACTAGATTTGTTTTCATTTACTTTTTAAACTTGGCACGATACGTTATATACTTGTGACCGTTGTATACGCAACGATGTCTGGAACTATTGAATTAATTTCTGAGGACTGGCGAGAAGAATTTTTCACAGAAGCAAGTAAAGGTTTTGATGTTTCAAGGGTGGAAGGGAAGAAAGGCAGAACCAAAGAACAATTCACTTGAAACACTTTATTAATTTACCAAGTTGAACACAAATCACTCTGCTATGTTTAATGTTTTTAGCTCCGCTCTGGTAAACACAAGTGGTTATTATATTTGGCTTATTAAGCTCAAAAGGAACAAAAAAAATGCAGAGAGGCTGCGTGTTGTACAGAGTTGTGTGTCGCTCGAACTAAATCACACTCGGAACAGAACTTATGTACGGAGCGTTCGCCGCCACAAACGGGCTGTGTCGAGCAAGCGATGACTGCGCCGCACATAGAGAGGTAACAGCACCGCAGAGTACTGCCATCTGTGCGACGCCAAGGAGACCTCGACGACAAAAGGCAATCACTACAAGGTGATGAATAAAGAACAATACGATGAAATCGTAAAAGATATTCTACAGGCAAAATTATCGTCAAAAAAGACACCACAGCAATTTAGACGTCTTAAAAGATTCGACGTCATAGAAATAGATGGTACTGACAAACTGATCGCAAAGTGTAAAGGTGACGCAGGTTTGAAGTACTACGTGCCCTTGGAGGACATGTATGACTTGATTGAAAAAGCACATATATCGACTGGCCATGGTGCCCGAGACCGTCTACTAAAAGAAACATCAAAGAAGTATGCTAATGTGACGCGTGAGTTGATAAACTTGTTCTTAAGCATGTGTCAAACATGTCACCAAAAAAACATTAAAAGAAGACGGGGATTGGTTTCGAAACCAATATTGCACGAAGAAATGAATACCAGGTGCCAAGTAGATTTGATCTGTTTTCAAAAATGCCTAAAATGTGTTCGGCAGTACTGTTTTTACCTAGGCATTTCACGAAATGCTTATAATTTTTAGGCAAAACCCGAATTGCCTTATCAATTATAGGAACTTCCTAAATTTTTTAGGCATTTCGCGAATTGCCTAGGCAATGACGGGTTTTACCTAAATGCGGGTTTTGCCGGTAACATATAGAATAACCTAATGCTCGTAAAGTGTGCCAATTGAAAATTGATCGATTTCATATCAATTACAAATGTTTGTAGTTTTTATTTGTGTAACTGGCAAGGAGACCTCCTCACCTTCGGGTCATGGATTTGGTTCAAACTTTTTCTGGTGATTCAGGACAGTTAGAAAACATGCCCTGTTATGTTAGGTTGTGTGAATTTGCCCTGGAAGCCTTAGATAAAAAATAAACGTTAAAGTAATAAAAATAAGCATATAAAGCGCAATAAATATTCATTTTCTATGCTCAAACTATTTTGGTTACTATTACATTTCATTTCATTGTTAAGAAGTTGTTGGATCTCACTCATGTCCCAAAACATTGACACAGATACACATTTTTCACAGGTAGACCCCGGACGTAGATGGACGGACCTGCAGCCAACAGGACACACGTAACCGAACGGGTACGTCGGGGTTAGCAGTGAGTTTATAGGTTATAGAATAGTGTAAATCAATTTAGAAACATTCAACTTTCCTAAGATACGCTTTTTTTAAATTCTCAATGTAGGAAGTAGTTGAAAATATAGTTAAGTATAAGAGCTAAATCTGACGCATCTCCATAAAGACTCATGTTAATTTTCCAATTTTTGAGATCAATTTTCAAAAAAAAAATAACACGATAAAAAATTCTGAAAAAAATCATAGAGTTCTCCAGCATACTAAAGAATAATATTATGTAGTTTATTTGATTTCTAATCGTTTCGATGCAATCATTGAACTACCTTAACGGCGATTTGTTTATCATACCTTTCACAAAATCGTCCATTTTTAGCCAATCTAAGAAAGCTTTGTTGATGAAGGTTAACTCTAATTTTTACATATAGATTTGATGTAATAATTCTGTACATTTTTAATAATTTTCATCTCAAGCTTTTGTCAAGGTTTAGGTTTAGTTTGTCTATTGTACTTTATTTTATATAATGAATTCTCTCTTTTCTGAACTATCTTTTTTTAATTTTCATGTATTCTCTTATTGAACAAAAAAATTAAAAATTTTGAATTTTTTATTAGGCCAGAGATCCCATTAATGAATCACCCGAACAATTTATGAATGTTGATTCAGAAGCTCATACAATTGATAATGACATACAGAATGAGGTTAGCATCTGAAATTTTTTCTCATTTGTTGACAACTCGTCCTAAATTAATTTAAGACAATGAGCTGGAGCAACTTTGAGAAAAGTTAGTTACCATGAATTTTAATTTATGGGTTGAATTTGGTACTATTGCAATAATTGTCACAAGGAATAAATAACTGAACAACTCGGTCACATACACTTCACTGACTTTATTAAGCAACACTTAACGTTAAATAAATATATTGGTAATTAGTACTGATTTTAATATCGCCAAGTCTTATGCCGTTAACGCGCCATCTTATCTCGAGTTTTTTGGATGCTTCGTACAGCACAGTCGGGGCTCTAATTCTTCTTCTCTCACTCGTGAGACCGATCGCGAAATCCTAGCGGCGCACGCGTAGTCAAGAAAAGACCGAAACGGACTCGCGAGGCTCGTGGCGCGAACACATGAAACGTACAGATTCGAACAAAAAACATTTCTCACCAGCGCACTGTACACGTTTTTTTTAGAGAACTTTTGGTAAAAAATGTTCGCTTTTTTACCGCCAAATTTCAATGTTTTTTCCGCCAAAATTTAAAAAAATTTCCCGCGAAATTTCAATATTATTTTCCCGCCAAAATTTCAAATTTTTTCCCGCCAAATTAAAAAAAAAATTTCCCGTCAAATTTCAAATTTTTTTCTGCCAAAATTGTCAAATTTTTTCCCGCCAAATTTCAAACAAAAATTTTTTTCGCCAAATTTCGAATTTTTTCCAGCCAAATTAAAAAAAAAATTTCCCGCCAAAATTAAAAATTTTCCCGCCAAATTTCAAAATTTTTTCACGCCAAATTTCAAATTTTTTCCCGCCAAAACTACAAATTTTTTTCCCGCCAAATTTCAAATTTTTTCCCCGCCAAAATTTCAAAATTTTCTCCCGCCAAATTTCAAATTTTTTCCCCGCCAAAATTTCAAATTTTTTTCCCGACAAATTTCAAATTTTGGCGGGAAAATTTTTTTTTAATTTGGCAGGAAAAAAATTTTGAAATTTTTGGGAAATTTTTTTTGAAATTTGTCGAGAAATTTTTTTTGAAATTTGTCGGGAAATTTTTTTTGAAATTTCTGATGAAAAATTTGCGCGAAATAAGTGAAAATTTTTCACTAAAAGTTTTCCTAAAAAACCCCGAAAATCAAAGGAACCTATATCTCAATAGTCCAAAAATCCAAATGGCCAAAACTCAGGTGAAAAAAAATAATAGAAATTCGAACATTGGAAACTTTAAAATCGAGCGCATTTGTAAAGAATAGTGACAAACTGTTGATTTTGTCAAGTCAGAATAAACAGAAACATTTGCTCGACTTAAAATGCGTTTCTTTTCGAAAGTACGATAAGTGGACTTTGCCTTCCGACCTTATAATCAATTTTTGAGCTATAATCAATCAATCATAAAATAAATATTTACCTGATACATTTTAAAACATTTTTATGATAGTAAAACTTTTTCATAATATTTTCACAATATAATTTTTCCAAGTATTTACATTACGTGAATGTATTCGTAGATGCACAGGAAATGAGAGAACACTTTAATTAATTAAATATCATATGAAGATAATAAGCGGAAGTGAGGCTGTGCGTAGCTTATATAATACTGAAAGCTTCTCTGCAAAGTCATAAACCACTCCGTGGAAAAGAACGATGTCATCATGCTGGTACAAGAGACTGATGCTTGGTTGTGGATCTTATTTTCTCTAGCTTGCATTTGCATACTCATTCGCATATTCACTCGCATGTACGTGTGATAAAAGAACATGTTTTGAATCTTCGAGTTATAGTACAAAGATAACGTTGCGTAAGTTTTTTAATAAAGTGCGAAGCATCATTAAATGTGTTTAGAGAACTTCTATTAGTACTAATTTATACCTCTCATTTTATTCAAATTTTGGAAGAAACTAGTGTAATATTTGAGACACCTAATGTTTACAGCTTATTCTATATGAATTTGATAATTTAGCTATAATTACTCCACATCTTATCTTGGAACGGTGTATGTTGATTAGTGACGCACTATGCATTTGCTCATTTGATTATATTTACGTAAAACAATGGAAAAAATGTCTTTTGAAGGGTGTGACTGACATTGCTGGCATGTACGAAATTATGAGAATTCATTATATTTATATAGCTAGACATTTTGCGTGACACCAAAAAGCGGTCCTAGGCATGACAAATAGGAGTTTAAAATTTTTCTTTTTTTAGGGTAGAAGAGAGTGGGCGAGTAAAGAGAAAAAACAAAAATATAAATGGCAAAAACAGCAACCGACATGGATAAAAATCCGCGCAACCGAGAGTTGCGTCTCGCATAAATCCTGTACAAAACTGACTCGGCCACTACTCTCTCTCTCTCTCTCTCTCTCTCTCTCTCTCTCTCTATCGTACTCTTGTATTCATTGTATACGTATATACAGATAGGACAGAAAAGCAGGGAAGAGCGTGTATATATCTATGAGAGAGAAACAGAGAATGAGTTTTTTCCACTTTGACTCTCACTTATTTATTTCTTTTGTTCATATTTTATTATTTTTCGTGATATTTAAATACTTGTCGAACGAATGCTCAACTTATAGGTCTAATAGTTTTTTTACAAAAAACTACGTTCGAACAAGCATTCAATTTGTAAGTGCAAGAGTCAAAAAAAATCTTAAGGAATAATGTGATATCACCACTAAAAATGCGATTAATTTTCAAAATCAATAATCTATAAATCTCAGAAAATAGGCAACCCTTCTTTTATTAAAGTAAGCCGGGAAACCAAATGTTTTCAATTCCGGCTTGTCAAAGTGAAGAAAACCACATGACCCCCGGTGCAAACCACCGAAGATCCAATACTCCTGTTACAGCCCGTGATGCAACCTTTTACTATAAAAAATAATTATAAAAGAAATTAATCAAACTGCGAGAAGCAGCTAGCGAGCGGTTACGCATGAATTACAATTTAATGTATCTCGCGCATCTTCTATTTATAATTTCGATGACACACACGACAGGTACAAAGTAACGTAATATCTGACACGCGCGGCCAGCGTAAACAATGCCGAATTGAGCAGCTTAAATCCATCACCTATTTCTTAGGCCTCTGCTAATTAAACTCTTGCGAAAATATAATTCGCACGGCAAATAAATGAACACGCGCTGCCGCGAGTATGAATGAATATCCGAGAAAAGCTATAAAACTGCGGTGACCGCGACTTCACCGATTTCGGGAAGAGAGCGGTCCCGAGTCTGTCAATATACACGCGCATGCAAGATATGTGTCAATTTTTGACCCATACCGAGCTCGCTACATACGCTGCAACCGCTAAGGCGGGGGCAAATTTAGGTGTATATAAGCTACGAGAAAAGAGTTTTAGCGGCTCCTTCTTATCTACAAAATCGCACACTACGCATCGTGAGCTCTGTGGTTCCTCCAATTTTGTGAGGCGCGCATAGAGCCATTATGCGCAAGCTCTGTCATTTCCGATTTCTTATACGGCGTACAGTCAGTCGCCATTCGTTGCTGTAGACTCTTAGATTTTGAATCTTTCGAAAATGAGATTAAACGTTCATAGTCTTTCAACGAAAAGTATTGTCCATCGCTGTACTTCTGCTCAGGCAGATAGTCAGCAATGGGACTTGAATTATTGTTGTATTCAACGGGAGTGACGTGCGAATATAAAAATATTGTAACCGCGCGAGCAAGTGCACCTGCGCGATCCAGCCTTCATCCAGACTTCAACCAGCCAAGGAGTATCGCCTGCAGCCAACGACGTCACCAGGCAAGCGACATCGCAGGCAGCCAACGACTCCAAGCAGCCATAGGACGCAAACAGTATGAGTATGAGTATGCGTGTGTGATCTGTAGCGAACTATGCTGCTTGTTAATTATCAATAATAAATATTATTGTAAACCATCTCGCTACCAAAATAATATATAAACTTCGACTAAAATAATTATCTCTTCCTTTATTATCGCTCCACCTCGGCAACAAGTCTAAGAAATAATAGTTTATTGTTTAATCCCGACCACGGGATGTAACACTCCCACGCACATTGACTTTGATTTTACTTTGAATAACATTTTTTAAAATAATGAAATTACATATTAGTAACTTCAATTATTACACACTTATAAATAATTTTTTTAAAGAACTGGCATAACAAAACAAATTGACATTCCCTTTTGATCTCTTAGTGAATATAGCTATCGTTAATGCGTCAAAATTG
The DNA here is from genome assembly GCA_902732785.1 of Trichogramma evanescens. Lineage (NCBI taxonomy): Eukaryota > Metazoa > Arthropoda > Insecta > Hymenoptera > Trichogrammatidae > Trichogramma > Trichogramma evanescens. The sequence goes on from CACVKI010145028.1 coordinate 12,651, forward strand.
AAACATAAATTACAAATGTTAGTTCATGACATAAACACTGAGATAGGGATCATTTTCTTATATAATTCTCTAATAAACTCGTTAAAAGATGTTTTTGTTTCAATCAGAAATGACCGTTAATTGAATAATTTTGAACATCGAAATAATGACATCTCGTTCATCTTCATTTGATAAGTTGTACGTAACAGTGTGGTGTATACATCTAGGCTGAAGCATCATTACAGCATGCATGCATTAATCTTTATTAATTTCATGAAAAACTTTATGACGCTAGACAAACTTAACTTCTGGCTCACTCGCTTACAATTTCCGAATTTAATTAACGCTAATCCTAATATTTACATCAAGTTCATCAACTTCAATCTAATCTAAGTTTTTAAAATAACGGTTTTCCTGCAAAATCTATTCAACGATATCGATAAATGTTCAATATCTCTAATTTGCTAACTGCGTTCGTAATCCATCCATACCTAATTTTACTAGAATGATAAACGTGTTTTGCTATCAACGACTATCAAAATTAGCAGAAAACTGTTTACAAGAATACACAGCGACACACAGCTACGTATAGCGTTAATATGCGTCCTATGCCTTAATATGCGTCGCTATGCATTTTAAGTGTGCAAGAATTATATCAGAGTACTTAAATGTTTCTAAGTATCTAACTGGACAAAATATTTTTGAATGGAGCATTGAAAAAGGTTGTTACGTGTGTTCTTCAAAAAAAAAGTTTTCACTTTTACAGCCTAATACTGTAAATAGAAAAATTAAACAAATGCAAGCTTTTTTTGAGCTCTCAATTTTTTTTCAAATATCTATACGCAAATATTTCACGAAAATATTTAACACTTCAAACGGGTAAATTAAAGCTATCCTTTCTAAGACAAAATTCAAAGCATTAAAAAGAAAAATGGATGCGTTCGTTTACTTTATAAAGTTAAGTCAAGTATTGTTTCGTGGATAATCTCAATCGAAAGGGATGAAAGAGAATAGCTCGTGCAGCGTCGTCATAGCTTATAAATTGTATTAGGCAGAATCTACATACAGACGCTCGTCTTATGAGTTTACAAATTGGGGCCAATAAGACTGAGTGGGCTCTTGAACTATATATTGCCGTTGCTTATGAGTAAAAACACAGTAAAAAACGCTATGAAAAAAAACCTTTTTATAAAATCCCGTGAAAAAAAACACACTTCATTAAAATGCTGTGAAAAAACACACCTCTTTAAAACGCCGTGAAGAAAAACACATCTCATCGAATCACGATTTAACGAATCACGTTGAAAATATCTTGGTTTTTCAAAGAGGTGTGTTTTTCTTCACGACATTTTGATGAGGTGTGTTTTTTTTTCACAGCGATTCAATAAGGTGTGTTTTTTTTCACGGCATCCGACGAGGTGTGTTTTTTTTCGCGGCATTTCGTTTTAGGTGAGTTTTTACTCATAAGCAGCGGCGAATATACTAGTTGACTGTTATTATACGCGTTATTTGATTATAGCTATTTAGCCATTTATTAACAGTGGATATTCGAAATAATAATTGTACTTAGACACATTCAAGTTTACAATGGTATTTTATTTTCAATAGTGCTAATGAATTAAAATTAATTTTCTCCGGACGATATAATATATTAGACTTTCTTAAAAAATTATTTAATGGTGATTGCTGGCTTCTTCAGTAACAAAGTATTTCAAACATAAAAACAATATTCGAAAACTATTATTTTCAATATCTGGTCAAGTTTATTATTCAATAAAAAATTTGTTCTATACAATTTAGAAATTTCCAAAATTATCAAAGTATACATCCAAATTGTTTTTCATAATCTAAAGTTAATTCAGTACTAGGTTATCTTTTGCTTTTTAAGTGAATGAAACCTAGTTTTTAAGCTTTTATAATTTTGTTTGAACCTTGATTTGAAAAAGAGCTACAGTTACAATCCTTTATATTCGCATTCCATATTTGGCTTATTCGACTACTTTCTTTTTTAATTTTTTGTTCGAGTCATCTCGTTCCGAGTTAAAAATTTTATAGATGATAAAATGATTTTGGTCAACAAAGGGTTTACCTCCTTGAACAGCCAATACCTATCGAATTTTTTTGTATTCAATCACTTTTTCTTACTTCTATGACTCTCAAAAGTAATTTCCATTGATCAATACCCACGTACAAACGAGCTTTTTTTCCATTTTGTTAAGCTTTACCACGAAATATTTTTTGCAGATATGATCATATAAGGATAAAATTAGCAGCCTGAACTTTTTCTGCCATTATTTTCATCTTTTAAAGGTATATAATGCTGAATATTTTCTTCTGATCATTGTAAAAACTGGTTTCGCCTGATCAAATACTCTTTACAATGTTTTTTGTTTTTTCAATTATTCTCAGGATTGAAATATTATTTTTTTTTTTTTCAAAATTTGTGCATTGCATGATTGTTTAAGTGGTGTAGCTAATCTTTTAGGTTAGGCAAAAAAATTGAGAATTTGTAGAATATATAAAGAGTTATATATATTTTCAATACTTAAATAGGGCATTGAGGTTTCCGTGCATAAAAGTTATCGAAATAGACAATAGTTCTTATGATATTGTATGTTAAAAAAAATTGCCAGTTAAATAGCATATTTGTATTATATTATGCAAAATTGAAGGTAATCAATAATTTTATAAATAGACACGAAGAAACTACTGTTCCGAACAGTAATTTTCACTTTTAGAATATATAACATAAAAAATTCCAAATCTCACGGTACATCCCATCATTCAAGCAGATTGTTTTCTCATGTATAAACTTGGGATAAACCGAGCGTTTCTTAAAACTTTACTTAGAAAGGCTTTTTAGATTCACCCTGTTGAAGTTTCTAAAGTTTTATCAATCTATTAGAGTTATGAAGCAAAGAGAAGAGAAATTACGCAAAATTTTAAAAGTAATAACTCAGTTAATTAAGATGAACGGTCAACATAACGCTTCAAGTGGTTCATTAAATGCAAAAAATCGGAAACTACGAGAATACTATACATAAATATATATTTCAAATAGCAAAAAATATTGTTTTCTCTGCTATAAAAAATATTTTCAATATTTTTTTTATTAATTTTTTTTGTATACTTTGCTGACCAATTCTACCGCCCGTCTTTATAAATTTATATATTTTCAATAATAAAAATACTTATACGCTATACAATTTTATAGGTATACATAAGTCGTAATAGCAAATATTCGTACAAAAAGTAGAAAAGGTCTGCGAATTAGTTAGATTAAGATACGAAAAATTTTTTTTAATTGGAGTTGTATGTCCATAAGAGCAGAGATTCAGAGATTTGCAGGAAAAAAGAGTCTGGTAAGTTTCATCTTTAGAGTCAAGAAAACATGCGCGAAGCAGATAGTTCACAGTTTACCGACAATTTTTCAGTTCAAAAAGATGTCTGGTCAGTAGTCTAAAGAAGGAGTACGAAAGAGGTAATGAGCCGTGGTGAATTCCGCACGGCGGATTCATGTGATGAAGTATACGGTCCCACCGACAGCGAGAGTCAAAGTCACATATCTGAGAAAAAAACCAGATGACATATTCAGGAGGGGTAGAAGAGTGTGTATACTGAAGGAAAAGAAAGATATCAGCGAATCTATTTGTCGCTTCAACGAGAGAAGTCTGGCAAAAGTGACTCATTAAAATCCTATCTGGAGTTTCTTTCAGAAAAATCACGTGCTTAGAAGAAAGTAGTAGCTGCGCATTGCGGTATACGTATTCACATCATCAGAAAGTATGAAAAAATGGCCGAAGACGACCACACCGAGCCTCGGGTTCGAGGGCGATGAAATAAAAAAAACTTGAATGAAAGGTAGAGTCCGAGAACGATTCAAAGAAAGATGGCAAATATGACAAGATCCACGTATAGCCTATTAGAATGACAAGAGCTTTTCCCCCTATTTCATGTGTGCTTACTTTCTTTCTTTTGCCTGAAGAAAATGAAATGACGAATGCCTTAAATAGCTGCTTTGAATCTTCATTCGTCTGTCTGGTCCCTACAGTGAATAATTATGCTTATTTGTTTAAGTAAACAGCTACTTGAATTTTATAATATTTAATGACAGGTATCTACATTTTTAAATATATTTTTATTAAAATTTTAACAAATCTCATTTTATTTCTGATGTAAAATGACGAATAAAATAGTACACCTAACGGCTTTCAAACATCTGTCATACATGCATAGTCTGACATACTAATATACATACAAATATATTTTTATATATGCTTACATGCATGTGTATAAGTGTACATTGGCTCGTACAAAGATCGAAAAGTGTAGTTGACGATATAAAGAAGAGGGCGTTCACGGAGGCATCTCCCATTTTTAACTTGCAGCTTTTAAAGAGGACGATTATAAATACCAATTGCCTATTATATAGGTATATAGTGCTCCGTGTAATGTTGACACTGCACTAAGCTGTCTCTGACCCGGCCTGATTGAGCTTCATCTTCTTCAAAGAGCGACACACGTAACTTACACACAGCGGCAGCTGATCGGAACTGCCGATAAGACTCATAGAGAAAGAGATTACCTTCACAGTGGAGAGAGAGAGAGAGGGTGAGAGAGGAGCAAGCGCCAGTAGAAGCGGCTCTGTACAACGTCGAAACGACGTCATAGTCGTCGTCCCGCATTGCTGCATCTCCGTTAGCTCGTGTACTCTCTCGTCCGTTCTTGATCAAAAGGATCATAATTGCCAATGCGTAAGTGAGAGCTTGCGGGCTTTGTACCAAGCTTGCAAGCTTTTTAGTCTTTCATTAGAAAATGTCGGCAAGATCTGCAAAGAATCGAGGACACGGATGAGAGACAATCGGCCAGACCATGCTTTTTATTTATAAAAAAGCTTGCGTGCATGGGAGGCAGAAGAATAGAAAATAAATAATAATTTATCACGGAGACTCCTTTCAAAAAGAGTTTATTTTTAATCGTTCAAAAGTTTCAGAAGTGATGAAATTATTACAATGTTTGATAACTTAGTGTGAAAACCAGCACAAATGAAAAATGATTTTTTAAGATCGCAGGGTGTAGTTTTTAATTTGAAGTATTTATGTAGAGGAAAAAATATAAATTATAAATGATTTTTAAAAAATAAGAGCAACCGCGAGTGAGTTTACGTTTATCATTAATGGACAGCTTTACTGTATTTTTTAACTTTTGGTGTCATAGCTATAAAGCGCATAATAAATGTTCAATATAAAAAGGGATCAAATGGGGATTTTATAATACTCGGTAAGCAGGTCAAGTCGAATAAAAGCTCCGATTGCTACTCTTTTCTATGTAATCTTTCTTAAAACTGTGAAATCGCTTGGTAATATCTAAGCTTGGAAGTACCAACGCAGCAAAACTTAAGTCCTAACAACGCACGCTTTCAGCCTCGTTGTACATCTTCTCAGATGTACACGACAGAATTCTCGTTTCCCGAAATATTTCCACAATGAACAATGAACTACGATATTCAATGTATAGAAGAAAAAGCTATTAAGGAAAAAAGAACGAGCAAATAGTAGATTGGAAAAGAACCAAATAGATGATGATGCTGTTCTGACACAATCAGCCACAGTATGCTTTGTAAACAACAATTCGCAAGCCGCAGGAATGTAAAAAACAACGAAGAGCATCGTTTTTTACCTAATAACCATCTAGTACTTGTACTCTTGATACGAAGATGCAATCAATGTTGGATCAAAAAACCGAAAGAGGCCGTAAGCGATTCCGAGTAAAAAGCCAAAACTCTTAGTTTAACTGCAAAAAGCAAAATATGAAGAAAACTAGTGTTGCGCAACATTTTCTCAGAATACGATCTTGATTCATTGAGTGATAAATAAAATAATCGGATAGGAAAATAAATTTCTGATAAAAACATCACTAACGAGAGATATATGGGTGAGTACAAGGGTGCGCGTAGGAACATTTCTGGAATAGTACGAGATCACGCAAACAACATCGCACGCGAGAACGATGTTTGCTACTAGCTTATATGACGCGAGCTATTTCATATACGCACAATATACACTGGAGACATTCGCATAGCGAGTTGTAAGAAGCATCAGTCCTGCTACTGCCTCTATTTCCCCGGTGCATTCCTTTATGATCGCTGCAAGCGCTGATGTGTGTTTGTGCCGCTTCGCACACACGTCACCCACGTGTATATCATACATACACAAACACGCGTATACAGACACGAATACACACTCGCATAGACTTTTTTGCTACCCAGTAACAGCTCCACAGTCCCTTTTATCGGACACAGCTGAGCGCCGAGGGGAGGAAAGGGTGAGCAGAGGTAGCAGCAGCAACAGTATAGCGGGCGCCATTATCGCGATGATAAATCGTTTCTTCGTGAGCAAATAAAATGGACGCATAGCTCTACACGTAGCCGCAAGTGAACGCGAATAAGCGTTGAGCGAAAATTAATTTTCCCTTTTGACAGATCTTCTTCCTTAGCCAGAGCTAGCGCGAGCGGCTACCGGCCGTCGCATCATCATCCTCGACTGTAACGACGAAGATGAGAAAGAAAGCGGCAAAAAATGTCCATTTCCACCATCACTACCACCATCGTACGCCACAGTAACGACAAAGCGGCGTAACTAAAGAAAGAGAGGTGATTTTCTTTATTTAACGAGATCAAACCTGAGCGAATCTAGTAATAAGATTAACGCGCGTCAGTGAAACTTTTCTGTCTCTCTTTCTCTCTCTCTTCTTCACTCTTTCTCTAACCCTTTACTGCTCCTTCTTTTCCTTCTTCTTCATCTTCTACTTTTTTGTGACAATCGTTTGTGTACTTTTTCTCGAGTATAGAAGATGCGTTACGACTCAGTGCCTGGGCAAAAATGTGTAGCTAAGGAGTGATGCATTCATCGCCACGTTATCTCATGATTTCCACTTGGAATCACTTAACGCTTTATATAGCACACAAATTTAAATCCACCGCGCCACATGGCGTAGAAAAGATTTCTACGAGTTTATAGAAAAATAAGTGATATAAGCCAAGCTTGCGATGGCGTAATGACACTCGAGCTTAAAAACATTACGATATTTTTATTGTCGCTTTTTCCGTCATGCGGCCCTTATTATAACAGCGTCGCACGGAGTTTTCTCTCGGCTGCAAGGAGATAAAAAAAATTTTCTCGCCGAGACAACGATGACGCGCTTATACATATTTGTACCATCTCTTCAAGTCGAGGAAAAGTTTTGCCGCCCTGCGAGCAACTTTTGCTGATAAAAGTTTTGAAATAAACATTTGATATCTGTTTTCAAGTACAAGCAGATGAGATTTAATTAGGTCAATTGGAATTTCGCTTAATAAAAAATGTCACTTTTGTCCGGAATAAAATTTTACGTTGTCAACAATTTTTTCAACATTACGTTGATCAACGTGTTGTAGTACATTGGAGCATTAATTAACTTCTTAGTACAAAAGTTAAGGTATTTTATATGAATCTATTTTTATTTTTTTTAATTTCTAATTTTAACCGAACAATACATTTTGCAGTATTTGCAACATACTTTTGATGACTGAACGAGTTATTGTAAGTAAAATCAAGAGATATATTACTATTACATGAACATAGCGTGAAAAAATCGTAAACATTTTTCTATAAAAGAAAAATGCCTTATCAATCTATCTTTTCTCCATTCCCACGAAAAAGAGTTTCTTTCACAGTAAGTACTATTTCAGTTCATATTATTTGAATTCTGCAAATTAAATGAACATTATGTTACCGTGTGTACTTGTGTATTTATATAAATAAATATTTAAAATTTAATTTTATTACAAATTGTTTATCGCTCCCTTTTCTTGATATTTACTTTGATACACGAGAATAGACTTTATTTGTAATAATACTTCCTCACTAAGATAAAGTTGAAGCTCTCGTATGTTCTGGTGAACGGCATTTGTAGAGGATTGTCCGTTTTGCATTATTCTTTTCTTAAAGAAAATGAATCATTGATAACGAGCATGGAGGCTCGTTAATCGATAGAAGACCAAGAAAGTATATGAATTTGTGGTTTTGGTAGTCTATCATTCGTCGATAATGTAGCTTTCTTACGAGCTAAATTTTTTTGCAATTGTTTTTTTCGGTTTCTTGAAAATGGAGTGGCGAGGTAATTTTGTTTGTACAGAAGAAACAGATTCAATGAAGACATTGAGATCGAGACATCCAGTTTGTTTGAAAGGTTATTTTAATATAAAAGAATAAAACTATCTTCCCAAAAGTCTTTGTTCTATAGTATTAACTTTCTAAAATACATTAGTATTTGCGGAACACATATTTATTAAATTTTTAGTCTTGTCGCGCAGTCTCACATGAAGCCTTATTTAAAATTAAAGAATTTTTTACACTTGAGAATCTACAATCTGCATTATTTGTGACCCCAATTAATTTTACAGAATTATTAAATTTATTAATCACGTAGTTTACTGTGCAGGCATTCGTGTTCATTAATCAAGAGTTTAGTCTAGATTGACCAAAACATGTATATTTGGTACAATGTACTCGGTCCTAAATATTTTGTATTGTGTCAGGTTTGGTTCCTGTCTACATTAAAGCAACATTGCATACAGTTCGTAATCAAATTAAATTCAAATTAAGTTCAATTAATTAAAGGGCTCGTTGGCACGAAAACTTGGCTGAGATCTTCTGGCAATATATACTTCAAAAGTACATTTTCTCAACGAAAAAAAGATTGTACCTTCCTGCAAGGGTGGGTAAAGTTGTATTGGACAAAGCAATGCAAATATAATCCCTTTTTAATTAGCATGGCAGCAAGCAACCTAAATGGGAATTATTATTAATTTTTAGCATGATTGTTCCGTACTACAATTTCTTTCCTGTATTTTATTTGTAAAAGGTAGACATTCGTGTATGCGTGTGTGCTTGTTGCCTGTATTTGGTGTACACACGTAAGCTTCTCTCTATATTACCGGCAAATACTTCCATGTGACTGAGCTTGCTTGTTTGTTCATAGCCAGGCCACACAGGCAAAGGACCAAGAGAGGGCGTGTGAGGGGGAATTGCTGTACCGCACATATCCATACTATTTACAGCAACTATAAACTCTCAAGCGTAGACTCCATTATCGCTCTCTGGTTAACGGGCTAGCTCACTCGCTTCGTCCCTTTCCCAGAGCTGTAGCCTAGTCTCCATATTATACTCGCGCGATCTACAGTTTCTACCGTAATTAAGCATGGTGTGTATATGCCTACTTTTATTACGTACTTGGCGTTCATTTTTTTAAAATAAGAGCTCAAGTATGAACTCGGTAATATAGGTTACACATTAAATATTTTTCGGAAATTTTGAGAATACAGATAATAGTCCATAAGTATGTGACTTTTGACTGTGACATCTGATCATTAAGAAATTAAAAAAAATTGAATGTATTTTTTTATTACAAACATTCCACTACGTGTACTTTTCGAAGAAAAAAACATTGTCGTTTACTTGAAATATACTCTATAAAATCAAAAGTTTTTGTTTCGTAAACTATTATTTATCACTATTAGTTTAGTTTTTCCTGCTTTTTACTACAGTTTTAAAAGACTATAAAAATTTGAAAGGAAATGATAATTTATAAACACGTTTTTTTAATGAAATGATTGATTGTTTTTGAAAAAGTTACATAAAAATTTAAGTTGTGATTTGTTAATAGATATTTATCTAGCTTTTTCAAGAAAAAAATTCGATAAAAATCACAGAAAATTCTACCTTTACACAGATTTTGGTACTCTCTTAATAAAGGTTCAATAAAGAAAAAACGATATGACAATTCGCATGACGTACAGACGAAACACGGTTTGATAGTGACGCTCGACTTTTGGGTCGGCGGTGTTCGCAACAGACGTTAGCAATATTTAAGCTAGTAATTACGTCGTATAGTGAAATCGTGCGCTCATGGCACTCGCATATTCACGTTATACGCGTACCTGCAGCCGTTAAAGTTCAGCTCGTTGGAATGGAACATCGACTATTCGTATATGTATACGTATGAGCTCGTGCACATATACGCACACAGTCGTACGGCCTTACGTGTCTGTATGCCACAAAATTTATAGGAAAGTTTTCCGCGTGGATGGAATTTTCGTTGGTAGAAAAGGCAGAAAGAGGGAGAGAGAGAGCGAGAGAAAGGGCACGAGAGGAAGGAAAAGAAAGTCGGAAATTCTAAAAGAATTTATAAATGATTTTTCGAGCTGAAAAAAACGTATTTTATGCATATACATATATAGCTCTAGCAATGTAAAAGAAGAAAAGATAGCAGGGCCAAATAACACGGGTGTTCGAGAGAAACTCTGACGTGTATGTTCCAGAGTATATATGAGCATTTCGTGAACGCGAAGCAACACAGAGAGTATAGAGGGATACTATCAACGCTCTATTTTATACATGTGAATTTCAACACAAATATTCAGCAGAGCTGCAAGCTCACACGCGCTCGCAAGCATAGAGAACAACGAATTAAAAATTTTTGCTGTTACAGGAAAGAGATAAAAACAAGAGCTTTGCTGCGAAAGAGAGAGATGGAGAGAGAGTGAGAGCACAGCCTGTGGATGAGTGCCACCTTCCAACCAAGAATTTCAACATATGCACTTAACATACATAGTCGTACACTGGGTTTGTTGCAGTTTTTCGTATTTTTTTTTCTATATGCTTTCACAGCTTGGACGCGGTATTTTTTCTCCTCTCTTTCACTGTTTCTATTTAATTGCGCTTGTCTCTGCGTAAAATTTAGTATTTCGGAAAGCTTTTGCACGCATTATAAAATGTGAGAAATATCGCGTCAAAAAATTAGGTGATTTAATCTTTACTAATGTCAAAACGCGGGACAATATTTCAATTTGATTGTTTTCAAAGTGAAAAGATGTAAAAAATTTTAAATTTAAGAAATCATAAAGTTATGGCAATTTCAAAAACGATCCACAACTTTCAAAAATTGATTATTTAAAAAATTCATATCAATTTCGTGTTTTTCAATGTTCTTTGCCATACACATGCATGAATGTACTCTTTTTTTGCGAAATATAATAACTATATTATAAAAATTAGATACAATATATCATAAAGTGTAAGCTTATCAGTAATAAACGTTTCAATATAATTACAATACAATTATAATACAAAATCCAAGCCTAGCTACATTTTTTTTGTCACATTATTTATTACTTATTTGGATTGATAACAATATAAGTTTTAAAAATATTTATCAACTATATTCATATTAAAAAGTGTGGGAGCATTTGAAACTGTACGATTCATCAAAAAGTATCTCCATCATTCACAAATATAATTCTTATGATTAGTAAATTTCAGAGTAAATGAAATTGAGATGAAAATCATCTCATAAGGCATTTGAAGGCATGCTATTCTTTAAAGCTTAACTAGTGTAAAAATTCGAATAATTTCTAGTGAAACACGCGCAAATATGTATGGACGAGCGAATACGACGCGCGCACGCGACATACAACTCATAAAAGTTCACTCGAGCTTGAGCTGAAAACGACAGAACACACGAGTAAAATCACCAAACAACTGCATACGTAGGTATATGTATACGCGTCAGCAGCAGTAGCAGCAGTAGTAGTAGCAGTAGTAGTAGTAATAGTAGTGACGGCAACGGCGACTAAAAAATATTGTGTATATGCATCGCTGCCCGTTATACATTCAGCACGTATACGCCGCAGATAAATGCCGTCAGTGTTAATAAAGTCTTATCGGCATGCAGCCATGCGTGTCGACTTAAGGCCTCACACATGCACATGCACAGCCACGTATCCACGTATACGTATATAAGCCAGCCTCACGCAGCACGAGCATATAGATAGTATATAACGTACAGACTAATCTGGCCATGCTAATTTCCAGGCGAACTTTAGGTAGCCCAGGCTGACTTATATACGTAGAGAAAATGCTGCCTTACGAATATTGCAGTACTGTACTTTTATAAATGTTGTACGCAAAACATAGTCACACCACGTCGCAAAGAGAGCGAGAGAGAGCTGAAGGAGAGGGAGAGAGAAAATAACGCGCGCTAGCGTATTACGTGTAGCCGAGTACAGGGGTAGAGTGCCTAGGCCGGAGGTGAGCACAAAATGACCGGTCGTAAAGCTGTGCATGCGAGGGAAATAAGGCAGAAAGGAAAAGCAGTCATGGCCTCGAAAGAGCGGCGGCAACAGCAGCAGCAGCACGCGCAGTTCTGCGGAGCACGTAGGTGTTTGTAGGGTAATTGTTGCATCGCGGTGGCGAGCTTGCAACGCCGTGCAAGCTGTACCAAAAGCAACGACCAGACAAGGGAGGACGAAAAAAAAAGAACAATCCAGCGCTCGCAGCACGCTTACACGATATATTATATAAAAAAAGCTTGTTTTTTTCGCTGCGTGGCTCAAGCCTGCAACCGTACTGCCACGCGGTGTACGCTCCACTGCTACTTTATTCTTTAATGTGCTCGAGACGATGATGAATGAGAACGTTTATGATATTATCGCGTCAATTTACTTTTTGAACTTGCTGACTATGTATGTATGACATGGTTAGAAAATCGGGGTTGTAAAAAAAAATTAACACGGTGTTTGATGAAAATGATTAAGAGGCTGAGCGTTCCATGCGTGTGTTACACGCACACGGCGTACATGGCATTTACGTCGTAATCACAATAAATAAAGACGCTCCATCTATTTGATAGTATATTTTTTTTCGCTCAAAAGTTTTCGTTGCGCGTTCGAGCAAGCTTACACACTTTTTTTCGACAAATAGGCTTTCTTATAGAAATCCCAAAACATGTAAAATATAACGAGCACGTTTGTCATGTAGATGTATGCTAATGGCTTCATTTTTGGCTCGCATGAGGGCATCAAAGCCTGTGAAGTGTGAATCACCATGATGACAAACTGCGTCTACAATTACATTTTGAGAAAATTATGAAAATTTTTTTTAACTTGTATTTGGCGCTTGATGAAGGAAAAAGTTTCGTACCAGTTGAATCATCGTCAGATACGGCTTCAAAGGAGCGAGTTTCTTTTGCATTTTTGGTCCCAGGCAGGCTAGGAGATAGTACGAGTACATAATGACGTGAACGAGACAATTAGGCATCATGATGAAGGTCCACATACCACCTGAAACATAATAATTGGTACTGAGCACATGGTCGATTAAGTTCAAGTCGAAACTTGGCTATTAAATGATCGCTTTAGAATATCTGTGCCGCGAGATTTTTACATCTCCGTCTTTATTAAAGCAGCATGACGTTGCACCTGGGGCATATTTGCAGGCTATCCAAGCGAGGCACACTGTGGTGACATGATGATAAATATGTAGAAAGGAGCACTGATTGTACTTTTTCCTGAGGACAAAAATAACGGTATCGCCGAGTTCGGCCATTTTCAGCAATAATATCCACCAGACCCATCTTGCCATCTGTCGAAACAAAAAAAATTGCAATACTGTAAGTTGGTCACTTGCTTTGAATAAGACGGGCTTAGATTTAAAATAAAATTAAACTTGACTTACACTTATAGCTTCTGGATTTGAGGAATAATCCACTGGTTCACATCCCCAAGATAATTTTGTCGTAAAACCAGACGTAAGTAGCTGGAAAAAGAAGTGCGTGACTTTTATGATTACTTGCAAAAAACTTAGTCCTTATAAGATTAGAATTTAGGGATATACGTGCATATTAATTCAACGAATGAATTTACGAATGTATGAAAAAACGTAGCTTCACATACATTTTAATGAAAAGCTTTTAGTACAAGATTGTTAATGCATCTTCACGTACATGTACAAGTTGCTTGTCATTCAAATGAATGTAAAAATTATGAGTAATGTAACACTATTTATGAAAACTCACTCCGTAAAAAACAGCTGCACTGCAAACGGCAACGGTGACATTATAAATTATCATAAACTTATAAAGAACATAAGGCTCTCGATTTCGCATGAATCTTGGTCCTATATGTAGTATAAAAAGTAAGTAAGCAAGCAAAATCAATAACACGGGAAATGGGCTGGCCATCATCGGCCAATCAGCCACTCTTGGATCTGTAAAATAATCATTTTAGATTGATTAAATATTAATGGAAGATAAATTTTAAGGAAAATTGAGTCAGTTTTTTATACAAATTATAATATTCAAGAAATGTTCAACCATACAATTGAAAATGTTGTGTACAATAATCCAAAAATGTTCTACTTGCGCGCATTGTGTATAAGTGTTTTTTATTTAATATATTCATCGGCATCTTACTGGATCAAACGATAATTAAGACTGAACTAGGACGATGCTCATGAAAAATATATAAAACACACATAATACATAATGCGCGCGCGTTTTATGCAAAGTAAAATCTACTATTCTGCTCACCTGATATTTCCTGCACGAGGTAGTGGTATACCTCCGCGGGCCCCATGTCCTGTCAATCAAAACAGATCGATATTAAGCGATACGATGCATGCAAGTATTATGCGCATACAATTGTACACGCGCAGACACTCGCAAGTACACTCACACACGAGAAAGGTCAAAAGACGGAGCACAAAATCTTTCTTGCTCGATCGATTCGCACGCGAACTTATTTCAGATTGGTACAAACAACGACTTCCTCCTTTTTTTCTTCCAGACAAAAAAATAAAAGAGTCGCGTTTATTCAACGAGCCCAACAAAGTATATAATTGTCGATATAAACTAGAAGATAATATCATTAAAACGGCTCGAACTATATTGAACACTGTGACTTGATTGGGCTAAAAAAAGGTTTATAAAAATATATCCCAACTGTGTATACATATGTAAGCGGGAGATTGAAGTACGAGAGAGGAGAGTAATCGACTAGACCGATCCCTTGGCCGCTGCACGAACGCTTTACGCACGTTTACGCACACACATGCTAAGAGCCGATCGGGAAATGAACAAACTGACAAGCCAACGGAAGCGAAAGGAGGCTGTATGGGTGCGTGCGTGTGCTCGTGCGTGTCACACAAACTCCACGTGCGAATCGTGTAGGACCCAGTGCGAACGACCATGTGGACGCGCGGCTAGCGAGAGGAATCGAACGGAGGGCTCCCCTCTAACTCCCTCTTTCCATCTGTGCGCGTTCGCTGCATTATGCTGCTGCTGCTGCTATCGCTGCAATGCGCTTCTGCTGTTGCTTTCCTGCGGCGCACGAGAAATTGCAACGCACGCATTGAAATCAAGTCGTCGTC
This sequence comes from Trichogramma evanescens, assembly GCA_902732785.1. Lineage (NCBI taxonomy): Eukaryota > Metazoa > Arthropoda > Insecta > Hymenoptera > Trichogrammatidae > Trichogramma > Trichogramma evanescens. The sequence continues at coordinate 27,875 of CACVKI010145028.1, forward strand.
GCTCGCTCGTTCTAGCTTTTTCAAGTCCCTCGAGCTTCATCGAGAGTTATTATTCATTGACGTGGAACGTTTCGACGGGTTTGTTACTTGGAAGAATTGATTATTGACTGTTCTTGGAAATACCTAATCTCATTATACAGATGCGTGTCATGACGACGGAGACTGGTCAAACACCTGAACTTTGGAAAATTGATTAACAAATTGAAATGAAAAATGCAAAGAACGCCGCTTCATTTAAATTTATACTCGTGAAAATTATGAAATTTTAGATTTGAAAATTAAAAACTCAATGTTTGACTTATTAAAATTAATGACAGTATGCTTATTGAACGTATTGAAAAGGGCGTTATTATTTCAGATGTTAATAAAATGTTTCATGAACTGTTCATAGATTGACTCTCGGCTAAGTAAAATCCAATTAAAAGGGTTTACCGATGTCCCAATAAAACTTTTGTCCAAGTTTATTTTCGTTTACAATATAATACTGCCTCGAAGTGCTCGAAGCAGAGTAACTATGTATATATTTTTATAATTGGCAGTTTGAATCAGTAGCAGCAGCAACAGCAGCAGCAGCAGCAGCAACGACAGCGATATACAGCTACTCCACAAGCTTTGCTTACCCCGTCTGCATAAACGCCGGAGCTAATCTGCTATATACATTCGATGTATATATAGCATTCTGCAGTGCGTATACGTATGTGTGCTCGTATGCATTATCAAGCGTTTACGGTTACTTTAACTTGTAAAACTTTATTTTCGAGTGCTCACGCGAGCGCGGCAAGGCCAAGTGGACCAATGGCAAGTCCGATTAACAGCGGTCCAAGAGCCGTATACAGTTTGTACCATTTCGCGAGATAGATAATTCAGAGCGAAAGTTTGCTCGCGCGTTCGATGTTCGATACCGCGGCTCCTCTTTTGTTCGCGATAAATTTGACTGCGGGCGCGGAACAAAAAAGTTGCCAACCGCACACTCTGGCCGCTCGCGCGTATTTCGATCGTGCACATTCATATACTTTCAAACTGAAATCGCAGCGCTGTATATATATCGTACCTTTCGTGTATAATCATTTAAATATCTTGAAGCGATGGAAGACACAGCTGCCGTATTGTGCAGCATGCAGCGGAGGGCCTGTGTGTGCGAGCGCGTCGAGGATCCAATTAAACTTGCTTAACGGCACGTTAGTCGGAGCTACGGCGATAGACAGTTGTGGTAGCAGGAGGCATCAACGATATTCACGCGTACACAGGGTGTTGCCAGTCGTACGGCGCCGATGGCGGCAAGCTCGTAGTCGTCGACTTGCCGCAGTAGTCGAGCGTAATGCTACATTCGTTACAATGTCGCTGCGCGCCCACAGTTGATCGTTAAATTCGATCGGCTCACGTGTAAGCAGTGGCGGCGACGCATCACTGTATTGCGGCTCGAACGAGAGGGTCCTTGACTTTAACTGTAAGAAATTACACGAATCGATGTCTCACTAATAAACCATTGAGTAATGAAAAAATTATTGAATACTACGTACTTTGGTAGGTGTGACTCGAACAGCCGAGAGAATTCGAGGGCTCGATCGTCGCGGTCGGGAGTGCGCGTGCACCACCGCAGGTCGTTCAACGAAGAAGAATCGCGAAACTCTGTAAGCGCGCCGAGTGTATTGCTCGCACCGTAACCCAACACACGTACACGCGAGTGTGTGTGTGTGTGTGTGTGTATGTATAAAAGACTATAGCGTCTTTGCTGCAGTGATAGTGGGTGCAGTCGTTGTATATATAGTATATCTAGCAGTTGGCTTGCACTGTGTATACGTGCACTGTATACGTTTATCTGCAGGGCGAACAACCCCGCGCGTGCCGTGCGCGGTTCGCGGGGCTTACAACACAAGCCGGCAGGGCCGTAACTAACTACATTTTGCTGCAGAAGACTGCTGCGTGCTGCGAGTTTAGTCTGCCGTCTACGAATTCGCGCTCGAGCTATGCCGCTGCTGCTGTTATTATCGTGCATATACACGGCAAAATTCTATACGCATACGCGCCGTGTTGCGCCGTTTTTACGATCCATCCGGTACTATTTACTTTTTTGTGGCTTGCCATGATTAATTATCGCTGACATGGAAATATGAACAATTTTTTATAAATCAAACGATATGAATGAGATTCAGATCGAGAAATTATGAGCCGGAATTGGTTGGAAATTTGAAAAATGTGCCGCAAATATTGATAGTTTGAATGATTAATCGAGCGCAGTCACATAATTTCAATCAAAGTTATAGATCTCATCAAATTGAATTGCGATCTTTCAATTGTAATAGTTACACAAACGCTATTGTTCACGAATCAAGAACCGACGCAATTATAATTTACTCAATCAGACGCAGCAATTAGTTTGGAAATTTTCATACCGCCGAGGAATCAGCTCATGTTCTCGAGAGCAGTAAAAGCCATCGGATTCGGTTGACGCTTGGCTGGCCGAGTAATACAATTGTCCGAGGAAAAAAAAATGTAAACGAAACAAGCACGCTCGAGGTGGGAAGTAAGCATGAGCAGACGAATCCATCCCTGAGCCAACGGGTTGCATCTAACAGTAGAAGCTATGGTCGCATCAACGTTGTTGCATCACACCACACGGGCGTGCAGCAGCTAACTCGCGGAGGGTGAGTGCATATGTACACGTATGTAGGCGGTGGTGGCGGTGCAGACGCAACGCTGGACGCTCGCTGGATATACGGCTTCCCCGTGTGCTGTCATTTGAATCAGGATTAGCAGTGGTAAATGTTGTAGTAGCAGCGTGACCAAAGATCTGCATATATACGTGTCTGGTATACTCATGCATAAAGTCTATATACCCATACGGACATGCACACTCGCGCTCACATAGACACTGAATATAATATCTATATAGATATATTATATGGACGTATATTTCTATTGTACGAGTACACGGCGTATCCGAGCGTCCCTCTCTCTTCCAGGTATAATACATGCACCTACGAGCACGTATGTATACATTCATGTGGGCTCGGACGATGAGCGCAAGGGCGAGCTCGAGTACACGAATTTACCCCCCCTGCATCCACCTTCTACGTGGTGTGCTGTCCAAGCATGCACATCGTAAATCAGGAATTTAGATCCTAACACCACCCCCTCGCGCTCTTCTCTCGCGATATACTCTTCTACTTAGGCGATTAATGTGCCGCTCGTAATAATACGTTACAGCCCACATCCCCCTTTGCCCTCTCACTCTCTCATATGCACACTCTAGCTCTTGTTAATTCACGCGCATGCTAATTTGTTTTATCGTATTAGCTCAGCAATGTGCGTATATATTATATGTATGTGCTGCCCATATTCTCGACTCTATAAGTGATGTTTATACTGTAATAATACGTAAATATCTAGCTCTGATGGAAAGAATTTCAACCCTCAGAAACTGTACTGAATTTATTAATAATACGCACCTTTTTTGCAAATTAATTTAACGTAAATTTCTCGTCAAATGATTTATGCAAATATACCAATTTCATTTCATTACAGCCTTCAAATCCAGAAATTTAATGAAATACTTTTTGTTTCTAAGATTTTTAAATCAATCTGCTTGACACGAGGGTGTTGAATGCAAACATAAAAAATGTTCAAAGGAATGTATTTAGGCATTTCAGCCCTGAATGAAAACTCAATCAATAAGAAGAAACAGCAAAACATTTTTATTGATAGATTGGGATTTAGTTTATATTCGAATTAAATTTTTTCTGAAATAGGCTAATGGGTTTAAAAGATCAGTTTAGTTCAACTGAATTGTGTAAGTACTTACTGTCAGATCACACTGTATAGGCGAAAACATTTTTAGTTTTCGATTTATAAAGGTGACATCTGTAAATTTTGTATGGAACTAATATGAACACGTTTTTTTGACCAAAGTACTTCAATACCCTCTAATGATAAACTTCAGGAATTAGTTCTTTTATCCTCAGGGCCTCTTCATTTATTAATAAAAAAATAAATCATTTTAAAATCATAAAATCTGGTAATATACTAGAATAGCAATAATGAAATTATTTATTAATATTATATATCATTTATATCACTGTAGTGAAATGAAGAGAATTTATTTATTTAGTTATTTTTGGTATCACAGAATTGTATTATTCCTTTACTTTTAATTTTATTTGTTAATTAATTATGTTTTATTTTATTTGTTTTTGAAACAAATAGTAGTTATGAATATTTTAAGCCATTCGGTAAGGGAATTGTTCGAAACCAATACTTTCCTCAGTCGGTAACTACACTTATAACATACTTCACAGACGGTTATGAAGAACTCTACTAAAAATTTCATCAATAAAGTATATATATTTGTAATGCGAAATCGTTACGTAAGAAGGCGCAGCATAATGTAATAATTTTTATCGGAAAAATTTTACTAAAAAACATTAACAATAAACATAAAATTATTCAAACTTATTTTTTGCATTTATCGTTTTTATTATTTAGGTATTAAAGATTTTCCATCACTTTCGATTAGTGATTAGAAAAAATTATGTATTTGCAATTCTTAGATTTAAATAGTATCATTATATAAAAGATAACGAAAGTTTTAACGAAATCATCACGTAGGTACGTTTTTAAAAATTATTTCACAATGTATAAGATACAACTTAATTTTCAATCAAATTAGTTATAGGAATGAGAAAATACATCCTACAAATTATTTATTCAGAAAATCATTTTTTAAATGCTCGATAACATTTTTTTCGAAGATATTCAATGTTTTAATTGAAACACATAGTTTACAAAATATTATAAACTTAAACTAAATTTACTTAAACCAATTATATTAATTATAAAATCGGACTATATATGTTTTTACAACAAGATAAAAGTTTTCCTTTTAATTTTTAGAAAATAAATTATAAAATATAAGAACTAAAATTTGAATAACATTGAGATAAATAGTAACCTCTGGATGTATTTCATTGCAAGTTAACTTTATAAAATATCAAAGTAATGTATAGAAAAGTTTTTATAGTATTCTATTCAAATAATAAATCACTTGCAGCGAAATTTTGTCTTAAAATTAAGAGAGTGTTGGAATAATACATTTTTTCGTCTTAAATTGATCTAACATCGGAATAAATTACCAAAGTTGTTTTTTTACGATAATCAATCTTGAGAAGAATCCGTCTCGGAAAAAATAATTTAAAAAAAATACAACTAATGTAAGTTTTCTTTAACGAATAACTACTGCATAAATACCATGAATATTGCAGTATTAATAACAAATATTCTAAATTTTTTTATCCTTAAATATTTTAGTTCTCATGTTTCGGTAGATAAGAGAAAATAAATGTAGTTCAAAAACTACCTAATCATTATTTCATATACACCATGTCGATGTACTTCAAATGATATTAACTTATAAAAAAATTTAAGATTAGTTGTTCGAAGATATTTATTATATGCAGAGCATTGAATAATTTTCGAATATCCTTTATATTTTTATAATTATGGAGTTATACATTTTTTAACTAAATATAACTCTAAAAGCTCGAGTATTCTTTGCCACTTAGTACAACTAAAGACATTGATTTCAAAATATAATCTGGATTTGAATTTGAATTTGATTATTAATGTTCTAAAGAAAATTAAACTTTACGAATAAATTGAAGTATCACACAAAATTATTCATTGAAAGTTTAACAAAAAAGTATTTTTTTGTTTATGATTGTTCAAATAAAAAAATAATATGGTAATAATGCAAAAAAAAAAGTTTAATAATTTTCATTTTAAATTTCACGTTTCAAACCCCTTATATACATAACATATATAAAAAATTCGAGATTTTTTATTCATAAACTAAATTAAAACGTGACATTTACTTCTTTAAAAATTCCTTACCAAAAAGAAGACTTTTAAGATTTAGTAAAGTCGGCAATAAGAGTGCAGTGTTGCACTAGGGGTAAGCAGCAATTTATGCACAAGTAGAAGAGTAAACACTTGAAATAAAGCATACCCATGAGGGATCTTTGATTTTAAAAAAAGTGCAGCTCTATTAAGATTTTTTCCATTCGTTCTGAAAGATGCCTCGTAAAAAAGAAGACAAGGGTGTAAAAATGCTTCGAAGGCTACTTTTTGCATATATATCAAGTGATTGTATAATAAAAATTTAACAAAATCGCTAGTCTAAGCCACTCAAGCCTTTGATACATCCGTGAGTAAGCTTTTCTTCTTCTTCAACGCCTTCGTCGACACTGCAAGTGTGAAAGTTAAGTTAAGGTGATTCCATAGCCCATTTAAGCTATTTTTACATAAAATATTCATCTCATTCATTTTTAATATAGAGTATTTAATATTATTTAATATTCATAAAATTTAATTTAAAAGTAATACATTTCATGTTACAAAAATTATGCTTAAAAAAGTATTAAAATGGGTTCAAATTATTGTTGAAAACTCTTAAAAAAGTAAATTGTATCAAAATACAACTCGATAAATTTGTTTATAATTTCATTACGCGCTACTATTTTACTTATAAAATGAAGAATTTTAAAAGTAAAAACTGAAATGAATTGTTCAAAAATAAAAAAATGAAAAATTAATCATAATTAGAAAATAAAATAAAAAATAAAAAGAAATTAAACCAATTTTCTAAATTTTACTCCAGATAATCAACTCTTATAGTTTTCTATAATCGTTTTACATCCATAAACGACTCAAAGAATGATTTTGAATAGACGATATCTTCTATAAGAAACATTGGTATTTTGCAGTATTGTCATGAAGTATTTTTAAAAAAGTGTAACGTTTTGTCTTTTTAATTGAACAATTTATGTATACACTCTATATACCATTTCTCATTTATAGCACACATATTAAGTTTGTCTTATAGCAAGCAATAGAAATATTTTTATAAATTTTTAATAAGACTGAATTATTTGTCTATATACGTTAGGTGAGGGATGTAGTAAGCGTAAAGCATATTATAGACTTGGCTCAACATTCTGCCTTTCTAATGCATTGTGCGTGCAACGGTGTTACTCACTGAGGGGATATACAAAAGAAACATGGAAAACTCATAAAAATGGATGCAAAGATTTTTTTTGATTGCTTATGTATTCAACTCAAATATTTAAATCAAAAAGACCTGCCATAGGTTAACATTTTGCAATTTTGTGACATAATGCATAAGCCCAAAACTGTCGTGATTTTGTTAAAGTGAAAAAAGCAGATATGACCTAGCCAAATTCACTGTTTTCTAGAATAAATGTAAACGGCAGTATAAAGCACTCAATTACAATATTACTGAAAAAATACTCGAAATAGTTTTAAATATAAAAATGAGACGTCAACTCATATGATGATCAAATGGTTGAAATTGCCAGTAATAGTATTTTTAAATAAATCGAAAGATCTATAAAGCATTTCCTTCAATCAACGTAGATTTACGTTTTCTTATACTATTTGATCATAAAAGTCGCTAATTAAGTTTCATCTATAATTACAAGCTTCTTATTAATAATCGTATGCAATTTAAACAATCTACGATTATTTCCGATTAAATTAAACCAAAAAACATTATAATTAGTCAAATAAGTGAAGTAGAGTAATAGCTCTGGAAGCAAACTAACGCCTGCGACTAAAACTGACAGCAGTGGTGAAGTTTCTGCATATTTCCTCTGTAGCTGCATGCGACGGTAATATAATCTTAAGTTTAGGTCGGAGCAGCGAGTATTCAAACTTTGTGGTGACTTTTATAGATTTGTGCTACATATCTGCAACGGTAAAAGAATAAGAAACGAGAAACCTTTAACTAAAGCATATTTCTACCTGAGAGCATGAAACAGAATATTAAACCACACAAAGAGTGCGAAGTTGTTTATGTACGTTTGAGTCACATTTATAGGTGTACAGTGTAAAGCCAATTCAAAAATAGTCATTCACTTTTAATTGTGATAAAAGTTGCATCGGTGATAATTTTTCGATAAAAGTTTAATCTGGGGTGCGAAAATTAATTGTAATTTTCCATGCTTAAAAAATAACTTGATATAAACTATAATTAGTAGATTTTCTTACAAGGGGGAGAAATGAAACTTCCGCATGCACGTGATAATGGCGCCGAGGCGAAGCCGAGGCGTCATATCACGTGTATGAGGGTGTTTCATTTTTCACCCGTGTAAGAAATAGTATTTTTTTCCATCCCCGCGCAAAAGTTTTCATGAAATAATCCAAATAAATTCAAAATAAAAAAATTAATTCAAGATTTCAATGCACATAGGGACTTGCATTTGTTTTTTCTTTCGCATCGAGGTCTTGATTTGCCGTTGGATTGTGCAGAAAACAAAGCGGTTATGGTTATTATTGATTTTTA